>JALNQK010000108.1:0-109734 GCA_028458525.1 Ophiosphaerella herpotricha
ACTTAGCTAAAGATACGTTTAGACCTCCTAATAATACTAATTATAAAGCCTTTCTTATCTATATTATATATATACTATAGCTCTATTTAATATTCCTCTATCTTCTAATATAATAAGTTAAAATATAGCTTATACTTTATATAAGAATTAGCTTAGTACTATATACAGTTAATACTAGTAGTCTATTTAGATATAACTAAGTCCTAGTTTTAATAGAGGAAGTAAGTTACCTAGCTCTTGCTAACTATCTTATAAGCTATCTATAACGCTAAGTTTCTTATTATCTCTCTTGTAGGTAGAAGGCCTCTCTTAGTAAGCTTTTTAATATACTGTACAAGCTTATCCTCTTGTTGTAGGCTAAGCTTTCTCTAGTTGAGTTTTTTAGTCTAATATAAGCTTGTCAGGCCTTAGTGTCTTCGGCGTAGCGTAGATTGCTTAATATTATGTCTGGCAGCAATTTTTTTATATGAGAAGCCTTCTTCTGGTCCTCGCGACTCAATTTCTTCAATTGCAGCTTGAATCAGGTCTATATTGGTGGAGTTATTGCGTGTTGTAAAAACTCAAGTTTGGTGGGGGGTGGGCATTACGCGAACATGGGCATTACGCGCACAGACACGTTAGCGCAACGTCCTTTTACTGTCAACTACGTTTGCCATACAGCTATCTCCTGACACTTGATCATTCGATTTCGGCTGCATCCGTATTGATAGATATCTTTGTCGCGGCGCTTAGATGCAACTTTACTGCATGCAGCTGTGCCGCAACGAAATTATTGAGCTGATGAGGTGCGTGCGCAGCTTTGGGAGGGGGATTTATTCATAGGTTACAAGACCTTGTCGTGCCTGTGACTTGCGGGCCGCTCCCCTCCTATGTCCACGCGCAGGAACCGACAAGCACTACGCAAGGGGTTTTCCAAGCGAAGAGCTTTCTGGTTATCGATAGATCATCTAATCCGATATGGGCGACACGGGAGCGCTAAGAACCTCATGAGAACTTTGCAAATTTCGACATCTTTGGGCAACGAAGAGGACAACAAGGGTATGATTCAACTGAGTTTTGACAAAGATGCAGTCGATACATTTTAAATGAAGAGAATCTAGTTCGGGAATCCGCCCACTGCAGAGGCTTTGGAGGGAGAGGATCTGGACAGCCGCACAAGAGTTTGGGATCGCAATGATCTCTGCCCCTCTTTATTTCTGTATTTGACGACGGCTATCATCGAACATGTTACATTTTTAATAAATATTTAAATCTTTCTAATCCATTACATATAATCATAGGACGCTGAAAGCGGAGCTTCGTGTTCACTCGGCTGTACTTGAGTAGGGTACGGGCTGACTAGTAGTTAGGTGGATGACCGCTGGCGAATCTCCGCTGCTGTATGTTTTTGGACATTTGTGATCGTTTTGAAATGTTTGATAGTGAGGTAGAAAGCCATGTTGACAGTCTGATTGGAATGGCGAGGTTGTACTCTGCCACAGTACTGAGACGATAGAGCCGGATGACTACTGATCGTCCCTTAAGTCTTTGAATGTATTTAAGACGTGATCGACAACCATTTTGCTGGTAGAAGAGACTATGGGTGGTACAATGTAGGTCCTACATGCGACCAGGTAACCTAGAATAGGAATGATCATCTTTCTTACCGACATCGTTGTGTCTAATTTAGAAAAGTAGTGACTGTGTAAAAGCCCTGGTAAAATTTATATCAGAATTGAAGTCAAGCCTTAGCTTTATTACTGTTATACGGTGTCAATGCCCCTAGCGCCATGGTAATCTGGCAACAGGGGTCTTCGGGCGCGCGTTAGGCTGCCCGGCGGGCTAGGTCCATACCTCTATATGCTAAGCCACAAAGGAACTCTTTCTAGAACATGATCTATTTCACACAGCCCTCTCTACCTTATAGCCATAATATTCTCTCTTATAAGCGAATTTGAAAGTTTTCCGGCTCGTTCGTCCTATTCGTTTCCCGGATTTACGTGATAAATATATACAAGTACGAACCGTTGGTGGATCGTTGCGTACGGCTTCTATCCCTCAAATTTGACGAAGATTCCGATCAATTGAGGTTGCCTATTTCGGTACATTCCATAGAGAAACAGTTTAAATGAAATGCGGGAATGCTACTGCAACCCATACAAACGCTCGATTCATCATTTTCTAGCGAATTTTGGCAAACTCGAGGTTACGGACCCGCGAGATAAAGTCTTCGCACTAATTGCTCTATCCAAAGATGTTAATAAAAGCTTTATTGACTACGAACTTGATGAGAGAAGCGTATTTCAGCTCATACAATCCTTGCAGCTTCGAATTACAGGGGCCTCGACTCAAATACTTGGGTTTGGCTGCTTAGGAAAATACACCAAAGATCTTCCGAGCTGGTTTTGCCAATGGAGAATGGATGGAGAGTCTAGCCGGTTTCCTCTCTATCTGATTTATCACACAGGCTCCGCTCCGACAAATCCGGCCAATGTTGTTCGTAACATCGGTGGGGTTTTGCATTTAGCCATAGCTACTGCAATATTTGATTACGTAGAAGAATATGTTCCATGGAAGATTGTACCCGTCATGTCTGATCAGACCGCTCATCGCTTGAATAAGGCACCTCGGTCATCACAAATGAATCTAGAAGATATTGAGAGCATGGGAAGTATTCTGAAAGGACAGGCTAAATTTTTGTACAAATGTGTACAGCTTGTGCAGAGGCTGCCAATATATCCAACAGGCCAAAATCTCGATGAAGTACTATGGAGAGCTTACCCCTTTGACACCGTGATCTACGGGGAAACACCTACACCAGAATCTTATGGACCTCTCTTCCGAAACTAGTCCATTGTTTTGCTCTGTCGGCGAGAATGAATCTCTTTAATTCGGAAGTAACTAAGCTCCCCAAAAAGGCACCAGTCACTGTGTTGCAGCTCGAACTTCTGCTTTTCTCGATGATCCTTATATTCTGCTGGAGTAGGGAGATATTCCCGAGAAGTATTTGGTACTGGATAGCTTTGGTGTTAGCCATCTCTATTATGCTCATTCCTTGTGAGCTTTGCCTGTATTGTCTTCTATCCCGACTGCTGTTTAAGTCGGATCGAAAGCGAAGGTTAGCAATGCAATGGGAAAAGATAAAAGAAGGTATGGTGTTGGCTAGCGTGGGAATGTTCGGCCTCCTTCATGATGGGCGAAATTTCGGTATCACTCGCAAAGGATATGTAGGCTGGTTTCCGATGGTTGCTGAAAAGGGTAATGTATTATGCTTTCTCGGGCACTCGGATGTACCCCTCGTCCTCCGTAGGACTGAGATTGCGAGAACATACACTTTGGTCGGCGATAGTTATATTCATGGATTGATGAATGGCAATCAGTCTAGTATTGCAGGGGTAGGAAGCACAGGTATACTCATAAGATAGATTCAAAAGACTTGAAATCAACAAGACATATCCGTTCTAAGGATAAGAATATTCACACTTGGATTGTAATACTAGCTAGTAGCGTTAATTACCTAATAGAGAGTCTCTAGCTGGTCTCTTCATTCTAGCCTATTAATAATAAGTTAAGTCTAGATATTACCTATTCTAAAGCAAGCTTTGTTGAAGTTCTAGATATCCTTGTTAGCTATCCTATATATAGCTCTAGTGCGCTCTACTCGCTCAAATTAGCTGCTTATAGTGACTAGATCCTTATATAGTTCTCGCTACCTATTGTATATGTGATTAGAATGCGTCTTAGGACTGTCTATACGCCTGATAAAGTTGCGCGCCTATAGGGCTGCCTCCACGCTAGGTGAGTAACGTATCAGCCACCTTACGTACAGCAGTTAGACTTAGGGTAAAATCACGAGAATTCAGATCAAAGATATACTTGACTACTACCTCCAATTCTATCCGGGTAAGCACCCCTAATTTAGACTGATAATCTTAACGCGTAGGCACGCTTGCGCGTCAGCAACAGATTGTTACTTCAGATACGTTATAGACTCCTGCAGCCGGCCGGTTTCCTTGGATTTTATTTAATAGATAGGATAGCAAGCTGAATATCTACTTCTTTTGAAGAGTTTTGAGAGGCGTTGCATAGGACCATTATATAATAAGATAAGATAGGTACAAAGCTTTGATAGGGTGCGTCGCACGCTTATAAAGCACGTTACTATAAATAAATGGAAGTATAAGACTGAATAAAAGTGCAAGTCAAAGTTACCAATGGGTGGTAACTACCCATCCATAGGTAAGTTCTGTTTGGTTCGGGAAATAATGACTTCGATAAAATAATACTGGGTATATGAAGCCATGTTGTCAGCATCCTGTTTCTGTCAACACTACTTCCCAATCAATCATAATTCATAAATCATCACTGAATAAGTTGCCCTTCCCCATACATCAAGGTTCGCAAGGTTCGGATCAACTGCGTTGGATAGCACCGTCAAGGGGTTACCACCAAAGCCGTGACAGACACAATGAGTACGCAACAGGCCGTCCTTAGCATAACCTACCTCGAGAGGTTTTTCTTGGCTTAGTTGCGTTTGAATAACATCCATCGAAAAGTTTCGGGATGTCCAGTCAAGTCCAGCATCAAGTCGTCGGTACGACAACAATTCTGCCTGGACTGAAGCCCACAATGCGACCAGATCCCTTTCTTGGAAATAAACACGTTCCATGTTACTGTCCCAGCATTCATGTATCTCTTGCAGATTCCGGCTAGGCTCAGTTGACCCGATGAAAGGGTATTCTTCGCCGCTATCTTTATTTGTATCGCTTTCGCTATTGTATTGGACATGTGCCTTTTCAAAGCGGCGTAGCACACCGACCAGTACAGCCCACCCTGTCTGAAGCTTCGGAGTCCACGAAGACACGGCTTGAGTGGCCGAAATCCTCTCGGCGAGTTCGGCAGCAGCAAGCTCTTCGTGGTCACATCCTAGTAGCGCATCGGTGTCTAACAACGCTGTGACTGAAATATCTGCAGTGGTAAGAGGATTGAAGCCACGTGATGTCATGCAAAAGGCGCATGCGAGAATACCAAAAAGATCTTCTTCATCCATTCCTTGGGTAGCAAGATGGTAGGCCGCCATTACTAAACTATGGAGGGGCTGTAATTGCAATTTCTTGCCGCAGTCAAAACAACGCCGGATGAATAATCCACTTGGAGTATCTAGTAAGAGACGGTTTGGCATGTAGGAAAATGCTACGACAATGCAGTCACATACTGCCTGAATCGAAGTGTTGCAGAATTTGTGTTTCCAGTTGGCAGGTATCGATGAATTGCCGCTGGCATATAGGTGGCGCACGCAAGGCGAATCCGCATCCCATCGGCCGCAGATATCGACCTCTTCCCCAATAAATCGAGGCATGTCTCTGAGGTCTTGATTCACAGTGACCGGTTTTGCTGAAGTATGGGATTTGATAATTGAAATCATGAGATTATCCAATATCGTGTGGCCGTGTTCGTCTGTGTATACCTTGTGAACTTTGGTTCCTTGAATTTCCAAGGAAAGCACGGTCATGACGTCGCAGCAAGATTTGGCTCCGTCAAGGAAACTCGTTGCTAGATGGAACGGACGAAACGATGCATATTCAATGCCTTTCATGGATATTTTGCGCGAAATGTTCGAAACTTGATCCAGGTTCCGACTCATGATACTAAACCCGAGTGACTCCAGGAGGAGCTCGTTATCGGAGTTCTTCGTGGCTTGCGCAATCTGCGGAATGGCAACAGGTAGGTTTGCTGCAGGGGTTAGACTGAAGTCATTATGCTCAAGGGCGTCTCTCAATCGAGTCTGAAGCGGAGGCGCCTGTCTGCTTTGAGGCCATGCTTCCCAAGTGGAATCGTCGTCTGGGTCATGCCCGGCGAAATCTGTGAATGTTGATTGGTCCACTGATATAGACTCATAGTACTCTGGGAGCACGTGTATATGCCACCGGCAAAGATTTGATGGTGTCAGATCGGCACCAACGCGTGGTGTAGGTGGAGACACATGATCTTGGGGTGTGCCCGGGTGACTAGGAAGTGCGGCACATGAGAATCGGCTGAAATCTAAGAGCTCCGCCGTCCATATTGTCGGTCCCTTTCCCCAATGCTTTGAAGTCTTAAAGCAGAAGAACCAATACTGATACAGCCAGTCCGAAAGTTGCCTACTGAGATTTTAGTCCAAGAAGATTTCATTTTGTGTCTGGAATACCTTCTCTCCTCTCCGTTCAGGGCTGTAAGAAGCTTCTCGTGCTGGCCTTGTGCGAACAGGCGGGCGCGATCAATCATAGTCGACTCTTTGATAACACCATACGTCGGAGAAGGCGCACCACATGGAGAAGCAGCCGATGGAGGAGTCGCTACTTCGATATTACTATAGGGTGTCGGATGATCGAAAGGCGATAAGTGATCAAATGGTCGTGCATATGAGTGACGCATAGCAGCATAGGGAAGGTTCCACTTGAGAAAGCTATAATTCTTAGCTCTCAAAACTTGATCTTTGTGTCAAGGGCCACTTACAAGCTGTTGGTGAATGGCAGCACAGGCCCTTCGATAATTGTGGTTTGGTCACGGAAAGGCTTTAGGATGAGCGAATCTGCGGCTCGCTTCTCTTCCTTCAGAGCACGTCTGATCTTATTCTTTTCAACTTTCATCCCATTGAGTATCACCGTACTGGACTTGCCGACTTCAAACCGATGCTTCACATGCTTCAGAATCTTGGGCATAGAGTCTTTACCCGCCACCCTCGACCATTTCCATTTTCTGAACTGGTACCTATATTGGTGTTCACTGTACACGCGTGTTAGTAGAAATGATGGCTTATGAGTCGATGGCTACGCAGACCGTGGTGCACGTACAGTCTGTCAAAGTTATACTGCTCTTTCATTTGCAAGACAACATCAGTGAGTTTCCGCTTCTCTGACATATAGAGAGTCTCGAGGATTGGCTTCACACTTTCCCAAAGATCCTTGGAGCCCGACGAAGCTGAGATGGGTTGATGATTCATTACGTTTAGATATGTATGATAGGTGTAGTGTGATGGATGAATATCGGGATCGTTGAGCCTGTGTCAACTTGGGAAACTAGAAATCTCATTACGATGAAGTCAATCAGGGTACTTAGCACCAGGATTTGAACAAAGTAATGAAGACGGTGGAGTTGATGTATGATGGCAGGCAGGTAGGCGGGACTATTTAATATCCTGCGGCTATGGCACAAGGGCCAGGTAGCGCCTGGCGAAGGAGCCACGCCAAGCCGAACATATAGTCAATGGCCAACAAGATCTCGTTGTTGTCATTTGGGTATTGGCGCTAGCGCTGACAGTTGCCTTTCCTCCTGCAGCAGGTCCTCCACGCCACCACCGTGCCAAGCCAAACATAAAATCAATAGCCAATGGGAAGTCTCTAGGACCGCCAGACCTGACGCATGAAATGCGCCCGGATTAACTGCAATGTCATCGGCAGACCAGATTCATTGCCCCCAAAGCACTCATTGCACTCGTTGTAGATGCTCAGGTCGCTAACTGTAAGACTCGTAATCACTGCCGCACTGAGAACGGAGATCAATCTAAGCCAACGCGCCTCTCGGAAGATAGTCTTTACAGAAGGCTGATGTGATGTGCGATGCGGGTGCGGCCTGCTGCAGCTATACGGGAGAGGGGCCCTGTTCGTTTCGAGCACAAGCGTGCCGACGAAGACCGGCTCGATGGCTTGTGCAATGCACGCGGCCTGCTGCAATTATGCGGGAGAGTGGCTCTATTTTCAAGTGTGCCGACGGAGGCTGGCTCAATGACTTGTGCGACATTGTCGATTCTAGCCGATTACCGGGTCTGACCGTTTACTCCAATGTTAGGCATCAAGCTTGTTCAAAGCTTAGCATCGAACTATCGTATAACCCCTGCACCCGTCACGGCCGCCAAAGCGAACAAAAAGTGAGAGTCCAATGACATCACAGCTGGTTGTGTAGTCTTCGCGTTAGTCTGATCTGCCAAGGTGAGCAAAAGTTGACAGACCAATGCACTTCGAGGTATTCTCATATCCGGCCAACGTGTCCCATGATAGTAGAGTTGAATGTACCTTACCCCTGCGCAGGACTGATTACCGTGCTGAGAGACCATCTCTTGCTCCAGAAACCTTCTGCCCTTTTACTCATACAATGTATAAGAATGGGGCTTTTCGCCAGCTTTCGTTCGGACAAATTCGATTGTCTTGAATACACACAAGCATCTTCCTTTTCTTCGACATCTTTGCTTGAGTTTCCCTAGCCTCAAAGTCCATCTCTCCACTTGCATCATGGCTCACCAGAGTACCTCCCCGTCAGTACATTCCTGTCGACACTGCCTATTCCGAGCACTATTACTGACCGGACGATAGGAACACCGCCTGTCCGTCCCTTCAAAGATCAGCAGACACGGTCACGCTCTGCCCCTACCACGCCAATATTCTATCCGCAACATCGAACACACAAATGAGGAATATCGATCCTATGAGTCGGTTCCTAGTCGAAGGACCTTCTGAGCAGAGTGCCATATTCATTCGTCCTGATAATGGTGAACTCTCGACCAAGAGAGCATGTACTTGCAAGAAGACGCATGATCTAAAGCTATGACGAGATCCACTTATTGCGGGCCGGTGGCGACATTAGTGGAGGGAATTACTAGTGTTGCTTGTGCTGAGATCTTGCTAGGCAGAAAGGTTCTCTAGGTCGGTTAGTGTGTACGACATCATTTATTGTTAAGGGGGAAGAGATAGCTAAGATAGTAGCATAAGGTTGCTCTGAGCGCGAAAGTCATCCCGTATCGCTATAAAACAGACAGAGGGCGGCAGCACCGGATTCTTTGGCATCAACACATAGTATAGCGACCGTCCACTCTTTGAATAGGACTGTTATATATTTCCACAGCTGGGCCTCGGTGCCTATAGCAGTCAGATCCCATATCAAATCCCCTACGTTGTAGCATGATTCACAATGACGTATTATATACAGCGATTGGCCGCGTATCACATGTGTGTAGCGTATCCACACATATACGTATGCAAGCCGCTGTTACGTAGCGAGATACAACACGCCCTCGTACAGATAGGGGAGCCCGAGATATAAACTATGTTTCTTTATTCATGCGCTAGTCAATATTTTCCACTTTCTTGGCTAGTATGCAGCGTCGTCTATCCGCATACGAGAGTCTAGATTGGTAGCGTGTATCAAGATATCATGCATCAAATGCTTTGCGTTCCGGTACAAAGTCAGAATTACAGCTCATTGAATTACTTAATGCGCTTACCGGGACCCCAATGTTACTATAGGCGGATAGAAAACCAAACGTTCTCTTGTGTTGCGCGTATGTAAAGCCTTTCGCATACATCTATGCCTTTGAACGGGCCATCAGTGGTATTGGAGATATCGCAAAAGGCCCATAATTATACTTAAAAAGGTGACTAGCTAATAACATGAGTTTCTTTTCTCCTTCAAATGGATTCTCACAGCACATGAATTGAGTTGGTTCGGGCGTATTGTGGTCGTGTCTGAGATGTCGGTAATACAAGCTGGGCGCACAAAGAAACCTATATATTTAATCTAGAAGCTCTCCGGGTCTTTGTTTGAATGAATAATATCCCAATGAGTTCCGAACTTTCGTATTTTCCTGGGGCAAATAATGAATTCAGGGCAATCTAAAGCCTAGCAAGAACCAGAGCTGTTATTCGCTAAAACTTGTTCGCTAGTTCATATCTCGAGTCCTCCATTTCTCCTGATTGTGATAACTCGGCTGGGGTTGCCGGGAAGGAAGCGACCCTTTTTCGTTTGGAACCCCTCTTCGAGTGGACTAGTGAAGCTGGATCAAATCGAATACTCTCCTGCATTAAATGTTCTGCTCGCAGTTCTTCCGCATCTGATGAGGATTCAATAAGTGGTAAAAGGGGTACCGTAGAATTACCATGCCCCGCAAGATACACATGCTCAAAAAGTTCATCATACGTTCTCCAAACGTGTTTGCGGCGGATGAGCTCCTTCGGAAACGCCATTCGATGCGGAGGCGATTGTAAATAGTCTATCAGATTGCTGATTGCCATGTCTCCATTGAAGATGCTCCCACAGCCTTTCGCTATACATGACACCTTGAATTCAGACCACTCCAAACTACGGCCAATACAATGACGCTTCAAGTAGAGTAGCCTCAGAGATCACCAGAGGATTTTACTACAAAGGCCGCAAGCAACACAGGCTCGTTCAGCAAGAAATAGATCTCCCAAACGTGCATCCTCCGAGGTTTTTTAGCCTCCTATAAAGTTGTTACCGAAGTACCTTACATTGTCGGTCGGGGTCTTCTAGAGCTACACTGGTAGAAAAATTGAAGCAATAGCGTTGGCATCTCTTAAGGCAACGATGGCCGAACGCTTATGTGCATGTGAGCAAGGTTTAATACATTCTAATGCAGTAGACTCATTCCTGTTCACCTGGGCATGCACATTTCTACTGGTTTTAGCTCCACACATGCTCGCCGTCATGTTCACTCGTTTCCCGCGTCTTCCGACTTTGTGGACCCCAGTGGCATCTCGCCTTTATTATTGGCTGCAAGCATCAGACAACCAAGTAATTTGAGGAGACATAGCCGAACTTACTTGTTCGATCTTTCATCAGCCGGTTCAAGCGCCACTTAAATACGGTGAAGTCGACTGGAGGGGCTTCCTCGTCCGCTAACTTGTCGTTGATCCGCTTCAATACTCTATCGATATCGTTTGGCGGCACATCATAGTGTTTCCAGTCTGGGTGAGCTTCTAAGAGGGTATTGGCCTCAACTCTGCTAATATGCTGTCTGGTATTAGTTTACACGTCTGTTTATTTGTAAAATTCTGTACATAGAATCTCCTCCACTGCGACTCTATATGGCCTACCCGCTGCATCGATTTTTCTCGGCTATCCTTTAGTCGAAGATCGAACGCTGACATGATTCACGTTGGGAGCGACGCGTGCGGTTGATGTTTGTAGTGGAGGTCCCGACAGTATCAGGTTGCCTATGTCTCGGGCCTTCGCTTGCTGAGAGCCTGACCAAGCTACTTAGTCGTAGGTCACTGACCCGGGGGGTGAGGGGTGCCGGGATCTGGTGCCGCAACGCTGTGGGCCGATTGACCAGAGAGCGATGGGCGTGGGCGTGGCGCTCAGAGGCTGCAGCCTGCTCGGACGATGGGCGTGCCACAGGCCCCAGCGCATTGAGTCAACTGGGTTGAGCGAGTTATAACAAATAGCGAAATTTGATGCCCAGCAATTGTTCGACACTACGCCCGGAAATAATCCGTGTTCGGGGAGGAACTGCCAGGGTGCAACTGGACCTAAAACCGGCTAATGGTTTGTCCAGCAGGCTTGCCTCCGGCGCTATTGCGATGAGGGGTCACATAAGAAATAGAAGGCTATCTAGCAAGCGAGCACAGGCTATGATACATACCCCGGAGGGCACATCGAGCCTAGCTGTTCGTTCACCCCCAGAAGACAACGAAAAGCTTATCTCGACCGGAGTTCGAAGATTCTTGGGCTACTCATGCCGCCTCAATGTCTCAGATCCCCATTTTGATTCATATATTCGAGGATCAGAATTTAGTCTGTTCTGCTTTAATGGGCTTGTTCATTCGTCGTCATGGCAGAATCTCAAGCCAACCCATGATCATGCAATTTATAGACTAACTCCCTTTGCGCAAGTTCTACAAGCTTCTTTGTATCGCAAAGACTAGTTGTTCTTTATCTGAAACTTCTGCCATGATTATAGGGAACGAAGATGACTGGCCTGGAACGGTGCCGCATAAACTCAGCTGCAATAATTTAGAATGACCTGACAAAGGCCTGAGGGTACGTATCTAGTAATATTCTCGGAATAAATTCATGCTAGCAAGTGTTAGTCTTTGATATCTCGGCTCCAACTTCTCAAGAAGGAAACTATTGTACCTAGATAGTAAATCGGAACAGGTGATCTGTCGTACACGAGACGCTGAAGGGATCTCGAATAAGATGGGACCTAGCTGGTAGCTACCTCGACATGTAATACCAATTGATCGCAAAATTCTCCAATTGTAGGTTGGCCCTCTTGGGCATACGATTTTAGCCTTATGCAACGCTAAAGACTTAGCGCTATCTACCTTCCTCGCTGTCAATATAATGACTGATGAGTTGTGAATTGCAGGGATGAGATTCCCGATAAAATCATTACCACGCCACCCCCCGAAACGCAATCCAAAGCCCCGACTTATATTTTAACTTCCGTACCCTTGCGCAAGTGGCTTGTCGGCCGGCCCGTATGCACGTCAATCGCCGTGGAGCCCGGCATAGCATGACATGGACGCTGTGTGACCACTAGTTTTCTTTAGTGCGCTCTGGGCATCTATAACTCACCTTTGTTCCCCTTTCTTGACTACAACGCCCAATTTCTCCAACGTACCCTTTTCACAATGGCTGACTCCAATGACTATGTTGCTGTAAGTACCTAAAGAGCTAGATTCAATTATATCTAATTATCTAACTACGCCTAGGAAAATCTCTTCAAAATATTTTTGTCGAGATCCGACTAACCTGGTGTAGTAAATGCTAATAGCAGAGAAATTTTTTCCGATGTTCCCAACGGGCAGATATTCACAAATTTCCAGCAGTTTGTCGCAAGTCACTATAACCTCAAAAGTTGCGGCCTAGCTAAAAGTTCGCAAAAGGACATATTATATTGCCATTACGAAATACCTAGTTCCGAGCTCCAACTTTCTGAAAAAGGTTTTACTCTAAACCTTGCAATAGACTTCTGGACAGGATATGACGTCTACACGATTAGCCGAATCCCTAGACAGACATCCAGGAAATACTGATGCAGAACGGGCCTAGTATTCCAAAATGGCTTACAAATCTGGGGTTATATCAGCGCTACGATCATCCCTCGAAGCTCGTAAGACGCCTAATGTTGTGGTAGAGAACTTACTAAAAGCAATAGGAACCTGCGCTGGATATGATCTGGAATAAACTGGAACAACCTGATCCTCTGGGAGTGATGAAAAAAAGAGAATGAATAGATTTAAACCATGCCTCCAGATCATTTACTCAGAGCCCCTTTACGGTCTATAATAGACAACTAGCAAATTATGTCTACTCCCGATGGTAAAAAGACGCAAGAGATGGTCCATAATATCTGTCAGATTAGATTTTTGTCGAGTACTAGTAAGTTGAGTCTATATTTATCGAGCGGAAATACTAGTAGTTGTAAATACAATATTAAAGGAGTGGTTCACGGTCAAAAAGGATATTGGAAGGATGTCAAATTTGAGTGATGCTGAGAAGACTGTACTCCTTGAGAGAGAGGCGCAAGCTATATTCTCTAAAATCAAGAACTTTAATAATCGGGTGGCCCTTAAGAGGAGACACAACGCCCCCCTACAACTTTCGGAGGAATGGAATTACAGTACGCACGATCAACCCCGACTTAGAGTGCAGATGTGAGACTATATGCAGAAACACGGTTTGTACCAGAAGAAAGGCCCAGTGGTTTAGATTGATGAAACTGCAATATTCAGTTGGCTGTCTAAAACCTTACCTGCATACCTTGCTTGTTTGCGTTCTATGCGAACTACCATTCCCCGCAACAGACTTCCGTTCTGCATGACGAATTACTGTTGTGTGCGAGGCTGTGGGTAGGTGAACGCCGCCTTGTTGAGCGTAGCCAATCTTCCCGGCTTAGGCGATGTTCTGGTGCTCTGCGTCGATAGTGATGTTGCCGGTGACAAGACCCATAGTAACGCGTCCGGCAAAGACATTGAGAAGTGTGGCTTTTCCGGACCAGATGCTCCCTAATATGATATTTAGGTTTGAGAAACTCACTGGGGGAATAGAGCTTTCATACAATGAGGGCGGTGAAAGCTCCCGGCTTGACCCGGCCATGGACTTCCTTCAATATCCGCTTTGTTTCTTTATTTTTCCCTTTGCCGACCTTTATTTCATAATTGGGAGAGATGTGATTCAATAACGCCAAACCCCGCTGCAACATATGAACTACCAGAAATCAATGTCTGACCTGGTTGCGCTCCTGTATTCGAGCAGATGAAAGGCGTCGACTCGATACGCTGTTCAGGCAGACAGTTCGCACATTCGAATCCACAACCGGAGAACTACCGAAATAATCGGAAAAAGAAGCGATAAATATTGGTTAAGAATTTTTGCTTCATTAACGGCCATAGGCTCGAACGCATAGTACGCCCATCGGTCGATAGATTACGGATCCGTTAAGAAGACACATGAAGCTGAAAAGATAGTGGTGGAGAACGCGCCAGGTGTGCAGTGGAAGTTGCTTAGGAAGTAAAGTGGGAAGTCGAATACTAAGGCCAGTACGAGCTTAATTGGCAACTGGCAGGTTAATGATGAGATATCTTCCCTCACAGCACGATAGCAGCGTATCAGACGTGTTTTTCGATGATGGAGCTATCGTCCCATAGTTGGACACTCTGATGAAGCCACGTTAGTCAATACTTCCCCAAAAGGCATTCAAAAACCCTTGAGAAGTAGGAAATCATCACGCCTTGAAAACAACTAATGCGGTGTTTACTAAGCGCGTGAAGAAAAGTAGGACGTCTCGGCCAAAGAAACTGCCTGCGTCTGATGGCATATAGTAGAATATACTTCCAGGCTGGTAATACGGTTACCGATAGTAGTACCGGTTGGAATATCTGTTTGGTTTTTGATACGAAGGAAGCCCCGGGGTATGCATAAGGCGACCTGCTTGCCGGTGGGTAGGACATATGGGGATCTTGTACTATTAGTTTGACCAATCTTACTTGACAATTGGGCGGACTCACAGCTTCTCGCCGCTTCCGTGTAGTCGCTCTCGAATCGCGCCGAGGCTCTCGGCTTTTCTAATGGGGTGGTAATTGTTGTAAGTATCAATGTTGGTCACAAGCGCCTTGTACCCTGGTGAAGCCTTCCACATGTGTTCGAAACGCTTTGCGCTACTTGGAGCCCACTGGGCGTCCTGACGAGTTTCGTGATGGAGGTGGTATGGCCGTGGAATTGATGTCAAGAAATCCGGCGTAGTAGATCCCGGAGGAGCGATGAATCCCAGACCAGAGAAGTACTGCCTCGCCTCGGATGTTCGACCAAAGTAAATCTGCCGTCCCTCGTGCAGAACGGTCACTTTATCGAAGAGCTAGAACAACAAGCATTAGAACAAGGAGCCACTCAATCTGTGCTCACTTTGTAAATGTCTTCGGTAGCTTGATATAACGTCACAATAGCGACTGAGCCACTCTCGGATGTACGTTTCTGTAGAGTCCTAATGAAGTCGAGAGCATTCGCGCTATCCAAGCCACGCGTGCTGTTGTTCCAACATTGGAAGATGCTGTCACTAAGAAGCAATTCCCGCTGGAATTCAGCAAAATTGTCTCTATTAAGTCATATCGGCTGTACGTACCGTAATACTCGTTCGTTTTTGCTCTCCGCCACTCACACCTGGGAGCAATTCGTTTCCCATTTTTGTGTCCGGAGTCTTAGTAAAACCCGGAGTTCGTGCTTCTTCCTCAACATCAGCAGCGCATTGACTCCACTGATCCATATTGCGTTTAGCTTTGGCAGCAAATTCCAGCGTTTGACGCATCGCTAATGTTGGAAAGTGTACATCAGTCTTCGCTCGGTACGTGATCTTGCCTCGCAATTCCGTAGATATCTGCTTGAACGACAGCCCTGCAAATTTTTAGACAACTGATCAATGCATATGCAGTGGTTAGAAAATACCTTGATAGTTTAACGAGGTCTTGTCATTAATGCACAGATTGTGCGTCTGTTCAGCGAGGGGTTTCAACGTAGTGGTACATCCACTCCCTAGGCTACCAAGCACTAGCAGCATCTCACCACTCGACACGACACCATTTAGCTCATGAAGGATATCGATACGGAGCTTAGGCTTTCACAAAACCCAGTTCGCGAACTTCTCCGCATGAGCAACGGGAAAGTTTGAGACTGTATGTTGGTAGTTCGTGTGTTTACCAAACGAATGAACACTGAGGTCTCTAAATGCAACGCTCATACTGCAAACATATGTGTTGAAACTAAGCATGGTAACTTGAAACATGGGGATTAAATACCTTGAGGGAGCTTGACATGGTCCAGTTCGACTAGTCTTTGTGTCCATCGCTGCACTCTGAATGTTCAAACCACGAGCATTCTCTTCCGACTTTCGAACGAGTTGTGCCATGATGATTATGATCCATGGACAAACCCCCAAAAGGCAAAGTTCTCACGGAGCAAAGACGAAGGGAAGGAATAAGAGAAAAGAGAAATTTTGGAGATGAGATCCCGCACGGGTGTTTGTGATCATGAGGCGGCGATGAGGTAGGCTTCGGAAATACCCCAGTCTATCACACACACTCCTGCCCTGTGCCACATTGCCAAGCCTCAGGGCTTACTCAACTACCGCGAACAGATTTCGCGCCCCCAGCTAGACGGAGTGATAGTCCGGGGCCCAAGAAAAATCGTGATCTCCAAACGACTCAAGAAATGCGTATTTCCCCGTGGTACCATAACAGCAACCTGGCATGAAAGCGACAAAAGCGGATGTCAGCCACAACAATACTGCACAGGTTGGCTCTCACCAAGCCCTTCGCCACCCCCGTGTGCCACAATTCCTCGCCTCATTCGTACCACATGCCAGGAAGGCACGCATAATCCACAATTGTGCTGGCGGCTACGACTGTGGTGATGGCCCTCCTGTCACCTTTGGCCCTTCGGAGTCCGAAGGACTTTCACCCACTCCAATCATCCGTCGAATTGGCGCAGGCCCGCCACCAGCGCCAAAAACCCACACTAGGTGATCACGGCAACCGTGATTGGGGTGAGCATTTCTTGTTTGATGCACTAAACATCTGGTCTGAGGCATGTGCAATTGTTGGGAATTAGCATTGCTCTGATGCTTGGCTAGCTCACTTTGGTAGTTTGACATGTTTGCTTGATTGATCCATTGATCCATGATCACCAAGGTCCACGGAAGCCTGCAGACTTTCTGCGCCATGTACTACGCGCCATGCAATCCTAGCAAGAATTCGACGCCGCACTCATACATTGTTCAGCGTCAGAGCTTGAGGGGCCATGCCCCGGCGGATTTAAAGAAGCCATCTGGATCGTACTTTGCGCTCACTTTTTGCAGCCTAGCCTTGCTCGCATCTCCATATGAGCTGAAGGCACCCTGATGCGTGAAGGCGTAGTTCAGGTACCGATAAGTTGCTGAAACAGCCTTAGCCTCTGCCTCCTTTTCAATGTTGCTGAAAGCCTCCTGGTTGGCCTTGTAGACCCTGTTGGTTTCACTTGTATTATCCCGTGAAGTGTATAGTAAGATAACTACAAGGGGGTCGTACGATGGTTTGAGGCAAATAGCATTTGCGCCACGAGTATTTGATTGCTCGATCATGGAAACCGGTATCGGCTCGAAGGTAAGAGAGAAAATGAGATTGTTGATGTCTTTGAGCTTCTATAGGGCTGTGTTGAATTCTTTTACTGCGAATTCGAGGATGCTTGCATCAGCTTTGACAGTGGTTGTCATTTTGACCACCTTGTATGATGTTAGATTTTCCGTGACAAGGGTCGTGGAAGAGATACCATCCGTTGGAAGCCGCACCAGCATATGCCTCATCAGTAAAGCTCTTGGGGTTGTCAGTACCCAGCGTGTATGTCTGATCGATCTGCGGCTGGATGGTGGCAAATGGTTCTAGAAATTTCGGCTTATGCGGTGAGAGGCAGAAGATGTTGTTCATGCATAAACAGCTCCCATAGGTGCAGCATACCCGAGACTCAAACATATATGGATATCAGTCTCGGGTTTAGGATTGTGCAAATAGTCGACGAGATTCTGAGTTTGTCTCAGAAAGTTGGGCTCGAAATAGAAAAGCTTTCCGCCCCACATTTCGCCTTGGTCAAAGGCTTGGAGATCATAGCGAGTGACGATACCAAAGTTGCTACCTCCGCCTTTCAGTGCGGCGAAGAGGTCTGGGTTGCTCTGTGCATTGACGTTAACAATCTCTCCACCCGCGAGGACAACCTCGTAGTTTACAACATCGTCGCAGATGAACCCTCGAGAGTAGGGGTAGTATGACAGGCCGCCTGCGGATATTAGTATGCAGAAGCCGAACAGGTTGCGCGAAACTAACCTTGAAGTGCATCTCCTCCAATGCCACCACTTGAATGCCGATTGCCTGCAACACCGAGGCCCAGGCTAACAAGCTTTTCGTATGCGTTGCCCATCTTCTCACCAGCAGCCACGGACACAATCTTCTTTTCCGTATCAACCCAACACCTTTCAGATCGCGGAGGTGGACAGTGAGTCCGCCGCGGACATTTGCAACCCCAGGTGTAGCTTGTTGGCCAGCACCGCATATAGCAATCCGAAGATCATCGGCGAACGGTTTACAAGCATTCAAAATTTGGGAGACTTGTTGGGCGGACTTTGGTGCGAGGTAGTATGCGGGCTTTAGCTCGCGCTCAAGCTCTGAGAAGTAGGATTTGGTGATTTCATCATACGCCTCGCTTTCCGGTGAGACGACAAGATCATTGGAGATCTCTGTAATAGCTTGTATAGCTTGTGAAGCAGCCATTTTGTGAGGCGTGCTGGCTGAAGGTTAGGAATGTTATGACGGGTAGCTTAGAGGATGGCGTTTGCGATTCTAGAAATTCAAGTTTAGAAAATGGGGTCACTCAGCGGGGCATGTGATAACCCCCGACAAGGAACAAAGCAAGCAGCCTCCCGCACCGATTGGTGTCTTCTGTCTTGGCTAAAAAGGCGAGGTGCTAGAACCCGTGCGGCAGTTCAAAATATTAATCTATGCCGTGGTGTGACCTTCACTGCTGCACCTTGGGTGCTTGCTGAGTGGCTTAGTTGATAGCGTACAACTAGTAGACTAACTAAGGGCTGCCTGCTGGTGGGCCGAACCTTTACAAGCCGCGCGTGGCTAGCTTGCTCAACCGCATAGCCACCCAACGTCATAACCTTGTCAAAGACAGCAATGCAAGCTGGCTTACCCATAGTTGCCCAGTTGCTTGCTAAGCATCGTGAGACACTTGTGCTAAGCCGAGAGCATTATGCTTCACACGCCGTTGATAGTCATCGGGAAAAGGCAAAGCCCAGAGTTTCACGTTCCTAGAAAATGCTGTCGATGACTGTGAATGTGGCGCCAAAGAGTGTCTGAGATAGATATAGTTTCGAAATCATTGCTCTCTTTTAGCGCTGGAAGTTAAGGTTTGCGATCAGCAACATCTGTTTAAATCTTTCGGCGCAAGTATGGACGCACTAGGTTTTGCCATTATTGTTGGCATTCCCTTTGCGATCTCTCTCGTATCACTGGAAAAATTTCGAATTACCCTTTGTAAACACTAGCGATAGGGAGTTTTTGGTATTCCCATTGTTTTAACTTTCTTCCCTTTATGTTTCAAGGGCTAGTCTCTATTTCGTGGGAGAACATTAAACGCTAAAAATTCTTGGCTATTACCTACAACAAGTAGCGCTCTGGCTAGAAAGTTAGATGCAGAATCTCATTGGTTATCTGGAATTCACTGAATCTTATTTCCGGGGCTTACTGTTGATGTCTTTAGTCTATGTAGTCCTACAAGGTTGAAACTACCTTACCGAATAGGTGAGATGCGAATCAATTTGCATGCTTTAGTGACACGCGTCCCGCATAATTTCCGTAGGTAGGCCGATAAAAGCCATAGAATTAATATATTCCGATGTCAACAGCCCGTATCGGGGAGCACCCGTACGCCGGCGAATAAGTTGACTCCCAAAACCGAATTCGCGCAGCGTATCCTACAAATGCTTCGGAGATGCAATCAAGCCGCGAGCTTTTACAATATAGCGTTAACTCAACCCGCTCAAGCGTTTATTGTCAAGTATAACTGCCTTTTTCTAGTGAAAAGCCTCAAATTTCGGTAAGGACACTTGTATGAGGGAGTGTGAGAATTTGAGCTCGAACTAGCTTATTTGAAATAGTACATAGCGGCAACACGAACCATAAGGGTGGTTTAATGAGGCAATATAAGAGAGGCAAATGACGATTTAAGTTACCGCTGTGTTGGACTGTTCAGATGTATGCAAAACGGGGGTCTTGTAATAAATGGCAAATTTGAGGACTACTCGCAAGGCCAAGAGGATCTCAACTACACTGCAGTTCTTCCGAAGTTGGCAGCCCACGCAATCTAGGAACGATGAAATAAATATCTCGTCTAATGCCTCCTTGAATCGTATATAACACTCGCTATCGAGGCGATGGATCAATTGTGAGCCGGGCAACATGCATAAACGCATGCAGCCAGAAGGAAAGTAATTGGTGACCTCCAATGAATTTACCACTTTATTATATCTAAAATTTTGCTTAGCGCCGATTTGGAACTATGAATATACATTCCTATCATAATTGTGGAAACGCGAAACGCGCAACGCGCAACGCCTATTCGGTGATATACGCGATCTCGACCCCATAAAATAGGATGTTGTACTTGTAGTCCGTCGAGGCCTCGAACATTATTCGCGCTCGTAGGAATTCCTGCTCGAGTCGAGAAGTCGACGCAGGTGTAGGATTGTTTTACTGGTTAGAGAATGGGCTCTGTTTAATTAGAAGAAAGCCGGTACCATAGTACGTCTTTCTTGTGAGGGTTCGCAGCACATCATGGCTGTATTGCCAAGTGGCTGTCACACTGGCGGCAAGAATGACGAAGCAATTCAAAGTGCCAATTTCGAGTGGCATATCCGGACATGCATCGAGACAAACAGGCCAATCAAATGCACTCGCACCAGATTGGCCCTAGGCTTCCAACCGATGAGAACGATCCTCGGTTCGGGCTAGACATCCTCGGCTAACCCATCCTTTGAGCGCACGTGGTTGCATGCCAAGTGGGATTCTTTGTCCGGGTCCTTTATGCGCTCGGGATTGAAAGCGATGCCTTCTTTACTTACGTCCTTTGGTTATATACGATCCTACCGCCAGCCGATAATTTAGTATAATTGTCCCATTGATACTTGTCCATGCCCAAGTCGGATTGATTAATTTGAGCCCTGGAGACCTGCTGCGCGAATTCATATCTTCAACCTTCTAAGCAAGTTCCCCCCCTAGGTGGTGAGACCACATACCAACAGTATTTTCATCCTTGAAGATGCCGTACAAAGGCTGTGCGATACTCTATATTGCGAGCGCCCTATCCCTTTGATAGGTAAGTTAACAGTTCGTATAGTTCCGAACAGCGGGCATCCAGAATGTGTCCGAATTTCCATAAGCTTCCTCTCTATTAAAGTCCTGTAGCATCAGTTGACTTGGATCAAGTCGCGCGCGCCAATATCGACCTTTATTGCTTGTTGATCGAGTGAAAACGCAAGTCCTTTCGAAAACCTTCCCAAGTTGATTGCGTACCGTAATCCCAGAAAACTTTGTGTTAGTGAAATGGAGAAATCCGAGGCAAAAGTAAACGTTTCATTGGTTATGTAGCGCCCATATGGCCGGCTCCTCTCCCAGACTTTATTTTGAGCGAACTAGCACAACACAACCTATCAGGGTACAAGCACTTTTTGAGCCTTTTGGAATCAATTTTTAAAGTGTTTGTGGTATCCCATCATATGTTGCGAAGTAGCCTCGCTTGAATAAACCAATAGCAATATTGCACTGGGTTACAGCAAGGCTAGCCATTGGCTAATTTTAAGCGTGGCCACTTCGCAACAGACGATGCGATAGATTGAAGGGATTTATCGTGTTCGAAGGTATGTCAAGCACGGGTTTTATAAAATTTAATTAGATAATAGGATATAACATATGAAAATACTCCTACTTCCACATACGACCACAGGACCTTGAGAACAGGGCTTCCCGTTCGCTCAGCCTTACTTAAGCAGGGTACCGGCGGATCAGTACTCAGGTGGGTGACCACTGGGGAATCCCCGCTGTTGTATGTTTTTATTTTTTTTGCCTCTGGTCAGTCATTGAGGAAAACGCTTTTCGTTTGATCCTAGGCAACAATGGTGAATTCAGGCAACCGGCTGTGCTGCCTAAGGCACGGACTTTCTTACTAGGTCGATATGGCCTAGCGCAAATGGATGCCAATGATTGAAATGGACCCCGTTAGCCGTCCCACCTCCCCCAAACAAATCGCGACAATGTTGCAACTTCCCATTGAGTTGCGCCGATTATGTCTCGACGCACTGGAAAGCGCTACATCAATTGAAAACACAGACAACGACTATTTTCAAGATGATGACGACAAACGACCCACTTACAGCGCCACACTCAAAGCACTTCGTTTAGTCAATAGAGAGCTTGGTACGCTTGCGACTGAGCAGCTTTTTCGAACAGTTGTATTAAACCATACCGACGATAGTGCGGACAGGCTGAATTGCCTCCTGTCATCTGCACAAAAGACGCTTGTTCGACGCATCATTATCAATACAAGCGATGATCCCAATTTTTCTGGTGGCCATCAAGAGCAGGCAGATATCAAGGAGAGCTTTACCCAGGCGATCTCTATCATTAAAGAATTCGAGAATTTTGAGGAAGTAGACTTGAACTTTGCAAGAGAATGCGCGGCCGATAATAGCACCGGTTGGGAAAAGGAAGTCCGTGAGAACAACAGCTTCCGTTTCGATGTCTTGGAGACCTTTCTCGATACATTGCGACAAGCGGGGCATGTCCGAACTCTGACCATCAAAAATTTACAGGATTACCACGACCCTGAGGTTTTCGAGTCCGACAATTTCGCAACAGTCAGGAATGCATTGACGAAGTTGCATCTGCAGATTGCTACCGAATATGACGAAGCAGCGCCTGAGAATAGTATCAAAATGCCTGCGCTTCACCAGTTTTTTTCTGAAAGCTTGTCCAATATTTGGTTGAAGCCAATATCCGACCAACTTACGCATCTCACTCTTTACGGTGCTGAATGCTACTGGGGAGTATGGCCTTTTGTTGACTTCCGCAAAATATCTGTACTCTCTAAACTCAAGAGCTTGAGTCTTGGAAACTTCTCTATTGCACATGATTGGCAGATCGATTGGATTGTGGCGCATGGAAGCTCCTTGAACGAGTTATTCTTGGATGATTGCTTGATCGCAACCGCACTTAGGCTTGATGAGGATCAAGCAAAGGATAATTTCCCTAATAGTAAACCGACGGGGAATTCGCCTATGTTCAGGGATCACTTTGTGCGCGTGGATCTTCGTTGGCATCATATCTTCCATCGATTCCAGTCAGAACTTCCAAACCTCAAACATTTCGCCTTTGGCAGCGGTGATTGGGATAACGGAGTGGCTTTTGAGAATCGCTATTACATTACGAATAGAATTTTTAATGGGCGGTATGGTATGTTCGACTGCGGAATTGGACCTAGTCAGTGGATTACTATGGGCTCGACTCATCACGAGAAAGGTCATGAGTTCTGGTATGGGAAGGAGCGAAGAAGAGAGCCCGCACCAGAATGCACAATGGAAGATGTGAAAGCTCTGGGCGACTTTATGCAAATTATCAGATCACGGGAAGGTTATCAAGTGTAGGAAGATTTTAAATAAGTGTGCTATAAGCAGGAAGTAATTGTTGCCAAGTGCAATGCTTAACCGCGCCTCGAAACGCACCATCAGTTGATCGGTTGGTATGCCAGTCTTGGAAGAGCTATATTCGACCGAAAGGTCATTATCCTGGGCTACAGCCCTAATCTCTTCCTATCGTTACCACGAGCAAGCTATACCATTTTTTTATAGCAAACTGCAGTCGACGGTAGACAAGACTGGTTTTATATTGCACTTATTTTAAGAGAATCGAACAAGTTGCAATTAGATATTTGACATGGTTTCTAACAGGCGAGACAAGGATGACTATTAACATCCAGTGTCTAATCCACAGTAATCAAGACATTTCATGTTCAAGTCAAATGTTGGATTACGCGATGTATTGTTGTATCTGGTACAAGGGAGCGAGTAAACAAATCCCCTAATCTACCCGACTGATTAATGCCTCCAAAGTTTTGGCACGCAGCTTCTGCATAAACACTGCAACCATCTCTCCCACCGCACTGAATTCCTTTCACAACTCCTCTTCACAGCTTTCCACCGTGTTTTTGCCTCCACACACTTGGACCCATCAGAATCAGTTTTCCAAATTCACTCCTTCCATCCAACGCTTTAGCAGTTTGCAGTTCCGGAGTGGCATTGACAGGTAACACCTCCAGCTCGGTTGCTAGGTGGGCTGGCTAGCCAGATTGCATCATGGACGCATCTTGGAGCACCTGCTCGTACCCAGGCTTGCAGCTTGAAAGTGACACGGGTGTCATGGGGGTTTTCGTGTATTTCTTCGCAACCCCAGTCATCGATGATACCGCACTGGCCACGGAGATTATCCAATAGACCGGTTCCACAACCGCTGCGAGACGTTTCATCGTTGTTTCCCCAGCCAGCCAAGTTCAGGGTGTACTCGTTGGAAAAGCTGCCGACGGTGTAATCGCAAGCATTGTTGGCAATCCGGCGTGTCAGGGTGTGAGATGCTTCGCTGGCCTCTCCGAGGACTGCTGGAGTGGGAGTCGCGAGAGCAGAGTTCAGTAGGGAGAGGCAAAAAGCCAAAGACAAGGTCTTTATCATCATGTTGATGTAGGTGTTATTTCGGGGATCTGTTGTATTAAGAGATGATGAGTGACTTAAGAGCTGATAATGGGATATTTGAATGTCGAGGTTTATGTCTGCTTTATATACTTGACTTTGAAAACTTCCTTGCCTTATTTCGTACAAAGGCAATATAGGCAGAGAATTATTTTCTAAGTTAAGAAAGGATCATGTTCGGTGCGGTGAATGGATCAAGGAGCCCAAGAATTTTGACAAGGATGTTGACACGGGTAGTAAGCAGTCTGGTACGCCTTATCTACGACACTCGCCGCCTGAGTTTTCGCTATGGCGGCGTTGCCAATACGAAATAAGTTACTGAAGCTTTAACTGATTTCTGTAAATAGATCCTGTAAGTGTATAGTTTATTCCAGTATAAGGAAGTACGGCTTCATGCAGCCGCGTGCATATCCTCGCATTCGTTAGCAAGCGGAAAAAACTAACGTGGTTTACAAGCGAGCCGCGCATACAAGCGAGCCGCGCACCCAACTAACTTTGCGCACCCATCTTATCTCATTGTATAATGGCTCCACGCCGCGCGCGTCAATTGCCTTCAAACGAAGCAGATATTCAGCTTGCCATCTTATTTATTGAATCAAGTCAAAATACAAGTAATCGATAGGCAGCTAAAGCCTACAATGTTGCTGTAACAACACTACGTGAGCGACGCGCTGGTGTCTCTGCCCGACGCGATTGCCAGCCCAACTCAAGGAAGCTCAGCTAGCTAGAGGAGGAGGTAATAGTCGATTATATTCTTAATCTGGATTCTCGTGGTTTTGCCCCAACTCTGGCTGCTGTGCGTGAGATGGCTGATAAGCTACTCACTTAGCGTGGAGGCAGTCCTGTCAGCATCTACTGGGCGCGCAACTTTGTCAAGCGTACGGACAGTCTTACGACGCGTTTCAATCGCCTATACAATAGGTAGAGAGCCTTATGTGAGGACCTGGCTACTATAAGTGGTTGGTTTGAGCGGGTGCAGCGTACAAGAGCTACGTACGCCTACCCCAGCTACTCTAGCTACTCCAGCTCTACTAGAGGCTCCCTAGGTAGCTTGTACGCCGAGTAACATACGTGAGCGCGTACGCCGGCACAAGAGCTCGTCGCCGGCATCGATTATTGACGCAATCAATCAACTCAAAAAGGGAGCTCATAGAATGATGCTGGAAGCTGAGTTAATGCGCGATCAGATCTCCAGTCTTGAGAGAGCAAATGAGGCAGCCAGCAAGCGTAAATCACGAAAAAAGAAGCGGATTCAGAAGAAAGGAGTCTTAACAAAGGGACAAGGAGAGGATATAATTGCTCAACTAGAGGCTGATCACCAGCTTGATCGTGAACAGCGTGAGAGTAGGCGGCGTTCAGGCTCGAGTCGCCAGGCTCGCGCACGCTGCAAGAGGTGCAGAGAGACTGGACACAACTCACGTACATGCAAGAAATATAGAGAAGCTACTACTTGATTTATTATATAAATATATACTCTCTACTCTACTGCGTTGTTGAGTTGTACGCTTGAAGAGGTGCGCAAAGTTGGTTGGGTGCGCGGCTCGCTTGTATGCGCGGCTCGCTTGTAAACCACGTTATGATCAATTCTTTCTCAAAAATAAAACCTCTTTATTGCCTATGCACTGCATACGAGCTCTGTTCACCAGATAATATTTCTGTGCTGCATCTGACTATCGCTGAGTTCAAGCTAATACCTCATATCCCGGGCCGAATGGCCGATCGGATCCCGCCCCTTGGCAAGACGGCCATGTTGAATTTAAGACTGCTTGTCGCGCCACGAATCGTACTCAATATCAGCTCATCCTTTTCCTAGTGCTGTGCTATGCATGTGGAGGAAAATTATTTTGCGGGTAAGTGACGCTACCTATGGTAGCATAAGAGAATGCTCCACAACCGGCTAGTCTCACGGCGCTATTCCAACGTCGCCCCCACAGCCTCTACTATGGTTCCCATTAAGTTTTACCAGTGGGGTTCGAATAAGGGGGCAACGCCACGCGCAAGGGATATGTAATTTATTAAGTAATTTATTAATAGTCAGCATCTTGATAGCTAGATTTAGATAAAACCGCGCTCAATATTTGGTGCGCTCGCTTTGAGCGACAACTACTACTTTCATCCGACGTAGCATGCCCTGCATAAGCTTATCAGCCCGCAACTCTAGTACGGCATCCCAAGCAGCTTATACAAACGACTTTAACTGTTTCCTAGATAGGTTAGTATTTACTCCAGATCTATACTCGTAAGCAAATTACAGCCAAGCTAAAATGTAGCTAACAAATCCAGAATCTTGAACTTATGCGAGCTGTGCGCACATCCCTATGTGGGAGCCCCACTGGTAAAACTTCATGGGGGGGGGACCATAGTAAGGAACGTGGTACTAGCGGTGAGGCTATACAAGGAATCCTACTTCCTGATCCTTCATCCTTCAGGAGCTTCGACTTTAAAAAAGCGGATTTATTATACGAATGTGTGGGTTCTTGCAAAAAGAAAATACTCGGGGTCCGTATTGGACATGCATGACACCTGAGACCGGCTGTCTTTCATATCTTGGAGTAAACACTCTGAATGGCCTGCTTAATATTTGCGACTTCTCTCTTAGAGACATTAGTGGCTTGCGTTGTGTTTCCTTCTACCTTAGTCGTGTGTGGCATGCAAAATTGCAGTTGTAGACAAGGCTGAGAGATACTCCCACCTCAAGGTGCGGGGGTCCAGTCTTTCTCACACCACTTAATAATCTGTACTAATACATGGTGCTTCAGACAGGCTGTAATGTATAGATCACGTAAGATAGGCTCCTGTACAGGGGGAAGTTTGCATGACCGTGGCGTGAACACTATTTCTGCTCAATCGAACAGCTAATATTAGCAAATTCGGGTTCAGTAATTGATAAGTTTTATCTTTCACCCTACAGGAAGTTAAACCGACGTGCCAATACCTTATATAAGGGCAGATATTGAACATCTGGCTGTAGCAATGAGCGATAGTCGATGCGCGCGTGAATATATTCTTTGTTCTGTCATTTTGCGCCTCACTATTCATCCACCGTTATCAAAGACCTAATATATCTTTCGACCGGCACGTCCTCGTACAGACATACTGGCCTATAATGCAGCCGAGTGTCCAGGGAGAGCATCCTAGTTGTCTTTGACAAACTTAAGTAGTTCTCTAGCTACTTCCTCGGATGCCATGTTGGCCGTGCGAGTGTCATGTCGGAATAGCCGTCAAATTGGAAGAGTTCGCATCTCGATCTAAAATCTTAAAGTAGTTCAGAATCCGTGAGCTTCTTGGTGCCGCCGTTGACGCGTTTAGAGATGTAAATTCGCTTTATGTTCTCATTAATATCGCAAGTCATGTAGACCTGTTTGAAAGGTTGCCCGGCTTGCCCTGCTGCCCCTGGATACTCTGTAGCGACTGTTTGCCCTAGTTCGTTGTTTGACTGGTAATCTTGGAAAGTAAGCGAAGTGTTATTGGCAGTGGGAAATAAAAGTCTTACTGGTGAAAAACACAACTTGTAATAACTTAGATAGGTTACTAACGTATTTTTTTGAAGATCTTTTGCTGATGTAAATGTTATTCTTTTTGGCAATTTGGATGACCTCACTGGGACGTTGCTTCCACAGGGTCGATTAGCTTGTGATTGTTTAGTAGGATTATGCGTTTATGTAAGGTCTCTATGGCGAAGCGTTTTGTAAGCTCTCTGCAGCCTAGGAATTTATTGATCTGGACGACGAGTCCTATCTTGGTCGACGCTATGATGTTGGTAGTCGCGAATGCGTAGTGGGTAATGAGGATTCGGAAGCTATTAACTAAGGGGATACTAAGCTCTGATTGCGCCCTAGAACGTAGGCTGGTGAGGGTGAGGTGCGTGTAAACATGGGCGCTCAGTTCGTTGACGTGAGTTATTGATTGTGGCGCGTTCTGTGCATGCCACGATAAACCATACAATGACATTGGTCGGCGCCCTACCCTATAAATTGAAGACCTCGTGTACGGTGGAGTATTACATACTGGATACAGGCCTGATACACTTTATGGTTAGTTGGCGAGGGCGAAGTCGTACAAGGAATTATGGTCATGCAGAGCTAACGTTACCGGTAGTTAGAGTACAGCCACTGTGCCTCAACACTAACCACCAACCCAAAACAATTACACAAATAATAACTCTCTATCTACGCGCCATGGTTTCGGTCCACTCCTGAATCCAAAGTAACGACAAAGAGGCTTTTACCTTACGGCCTATATTAATAGGATGACAGAGATTAACAGGAACCAATTTGGTACTGCTCTGGTGTTGGGCGGCTGCGGGTACCTGTACAAGTTGAAAAACTGCTTGATGAGGTTTAGCTGGCTGTCGTTTTCTACTTAGTAGCGCCCAGTGCCAATGAAAGCGAAGAAGTTCAGTACTGCATTAATTATTGCTCGACAAAGCGAGTGCTTAAGATTGCACGCGACTACGTTGCTGTGCGAGCCTTTATTTACACTGGTTCTGCGAGAGCAGTGGCCTCTAAGTCGCATACCTAGTTAACGCCATTGACTGAAGACACCGCCATCTTGCATAAACTTTCCTCGAATGGAGTCGCATACGAACGCACCAAGGGTGCAGCTGACACCCTTACTAGAGAAATGAATACTTCGATTACTTTTAGCGCCGCAGATGGGTTCAAAGGCGTTCTACTTACTGTAGTTATCCGTGTTCCAGCCCTATATGGCTGTCGAGACTTTCGAACAAGCGCACGCATCCTTGAACGTACTAACACCCGGGAAACTTATGTTCAGCTAAGAAATAATGAAGCAAACTACGAATAGTTGTATTTTGACAATGCTGCCTATGCACATCTATTAGCCGCCAAAGCGCTGCTTAATGACCGCCCCAAGGCGCCTAACATGCAAGTTGACGGTGAAGCTTTCTTTATTACAGATGGTTTACTAGTCAAGTTCTGGGACTTTTAAGGAAGCTTTGGACCGCTGCTGGCGACAAGAGCTGCACTGATCTGAATAGCATCAAAGTGATTCCTATGGGATTAGCGGTAGCAGTGGCGACCGCGATAGAATGGACTCTCTGGATTTTCACTCTAAATAAAGTCAAGTCAAGTCTATCAGCTGCTCAGCTACGTTACATAGATCGAGGATCCCGGTGGTCAATTGAGAAGGCAAGAGAGAGATTAGGCTATGAGCCCATTTGTGGAACCGACGAGGGCATACGCAGGACAGTCGAATGGTTTCAGCATAAAAAGGACGTGTGATTAGAAATTGGCTTTCTGATGTTATTAATCAGAAGCCCGATTCTCGGCGTCACGTACAGTTTTAATCCTTTTCATAGATTGTTATACGTTGTCAAAGCAGTAACCCTGCAGGCACGATTAGAGCATGTCAAATACCAACTCACATCCAACATTGAAAACCAAATTTTAAATTTCCCATCTTAGCATTTTGGGTATTTGATCTTACAAACAGTGTTACTTAGAATGGCCCGCCCCTTGCCCGTGGTTTTTGACGGATAAACAAGTTTTGCACCCTTACTTCCTACATTTCATAACCCACGACAACTCTCTTCTGCACTAACCGTCACATTATGCACCTTCTAGAATTTGAAAATAATCTTCGGGTGCCATTCTTGTGCCTTGGGATTTTGTTACTCAATTCTCTTTTCGTAACGCTACTCGCCTGGAGATTGTGGCGCTTCACACTCCCGCCGCTCTTCTACCCTAATCTTCCACGAGTTTACCCTTACTAGATGCCTTTTAAGTAGCACTGTTATGTCTCTGAAATGAATTTCCCGGCAAAAAACAGCTTTCGGCGACCTTTTTAGCTTTATGCGAGATGCGGATGGCACGGTCACCAAGGCGAGGTTGGTGAAAGTTGCCTCAGCATGTGAGTTCACCGACACTAAATCATTCTAGGCATTACGTCCGAAATACTAGGGAGCTCTTTGCTCTAGTAATAGCGGGAAAACACACTTACCTTATCACTTCCACCAAGGACATGTCGACCGTTTCAAGAACAACGTCCAATTGGCTTTCGATGAATACATTGTGGTGTAGTAGAAACGCACGCGATCGGGGAGCATTAGGTCAGCATGGCGGCTCCGCAGGTGGCTATAAGTAGGACCAGATAGAGGAGAGAGACCGACACCAACTCGTCATGTAGCTACTCTACGCAAATATTCAACTCAACTCGCCGACTGCGGGTCGCCACCTGCCCCCTACTTCTACGTGCATCCCACGATGCCACAACATCCAAAACATATCGATCCGAGCTGGCATATCGCCTGCCTTAACACAAAATTTATGAAAAGAGCCATCAGAAGAGCATACACGGCGTCTCAATACTTTTCCGAACCCATCAAAGAAATGTGTCGCTCACCTCGGGGAGTCCATATTCAAAACTCAGCTCCATCCAGGACAGCAGGCGGAACAACTATGGGCGTCTGTCCTAGAATAGATTCGTACGAAATTGTCTTGGGAGCGCCTCGCGGTATCTTCAGCGATACAGCAAAAAGGTGTGCGAAGACACTCTCGCCGAGACGTTTGGTGTTTCCGACTTCAGTAGAAAGTTCTACTACCTCTTTTTTTTTTTTAAGAAAGGCGCTCCAGGAGATCGAGCGTGATCTCCTAGATCATTTTGAAATATTCGATCAAGCTAGCTAGAAATTGAGTTACCGGGTACCAGAGCCGTAGGCGAAGGACATGTTGAATGCAATGAAGAAAGCGTCAACGACATTACAGAAGTATATAGAACTTCCTTCTGAGAACGGATGCGAAGCATGTCGGATGATAAAGAACCTAGAATATGAATTTTGGGGAGTCGATCTTGACTCACGCGACATTGGCTTGCAACTGATGATGATATACTGGGTGTAAGTCAAGTTTCCCTTTATAACCAGTTGCGGCGTTGTAAGATACTTGGCAAGATTGACTAAAACTTTGCATAGCTCGAATGGGAATTTGTGGAAGGTAGCATTCTGGGTCGTTGCCCGAATTCTCTAGTCGCCCGATTTTCGAACTCGCATCACGCAGGAAATCTTCCCTTACATACATGCGGACCCGGAATTAACTCCCAAAGAGCTTGCTACTAAGCTTGAGAGCTGCCAAGTCTTAATGGCTACTCTCTATGAAGTCCTGCGACTAACAGCCGAATCAAAGACAGCCCGACATGTCCAAGGTACTTGTATCATCGGCAGCAAACGCCTAGAGAAAGGGGGACAGGTTCTGATCCCTCATCGGCAGGTTTTGCTGGACAAGGAGATTTTTTGGCCCACATGCGGAAGAGTTCAATGCGGACCGTTTCATCCAAAACCCATCTCTTCAGGAATCAAGCCTTTCAACCATTTGGTGGCGGCACCACTTATTGCCCTGGTAGATTCCTAGCGCAGAAAGAAATACTGACCTTTTTCAGTCTCGTCCTAGTGAAGATCCAGGTAGAAGTCGCAGTTACAACGAGAACCTTTCCAGTTATGGAAGAGGAACTACCATCTCTCGGTATAATAGGCCCGAAGCCAGGAGAGGATGTTGCGCTCAAAATACCCCGTCCCCCAAACATAGTTTGGCACAACATATCATACGGCTACCATAACTAGATATGCATGGTATTGGTGGCAGAAATTGAAAATAAATCGGTGAATAAGATCAATTTTGATAATGGCGCGGGGACAGGCGAATGAATGATAGGGGATCCAGAATTTTTGGAATCAAGGGAATGGAGTCGGATACTGGGGTTTAGAAAGGGGTAGTCGTGCTCGAAGTCTGAGAGGTGAGGATTTTCCAAGTGAAGAGGCCGGATTGCGATCGAAGCCCGAATTAGTTACCTAAAAATTAGCCTAGCGAGCGTGTTTGTGTATTTTCGAGGTGCTTGGTCAATGTGTAAAAAGGCACAGTTTTCGTACGATATATGGGTTGGAATGTTGGTAACCTATACTTATCGAACTACGAATTCTGTGAATTATCGAAAGAAGTATGATGGGTATGATTGCCTTGCTGGATCAGCCGTTCATCATTTGTCGTAATCTTACGGAAAGCCTCGAACAGCCAAGACCTAATTCCGGGATAGACGGACTCGATTTTCGTAACTGCATGGCGAGATATAGCTCTGGTCATGTGAAGTTGATGCTATTCCTGTCACAGCGTTTGTGATGAAGAATAGTGTATAGCAAATTTGGTAGCATAAGCGAAAGTAGATTCTCTTGTCTGATCCACTGTCTGTTGAGGCACCGCGCATTCGTGTTCTCGGCATACACAAGACCGCCACGCCCTCTATTCTTTGGGGGCGATATGTCTACTTTGCAAAATATAATATTGGAATAGTCTGCAGACCGCAGGGCGTTGTCATGCGTTGTGTTTGTCGTTGCAGCATTTAGGGCTGGGGTCTTTCACTATGCACTATCAAGTGTGGATAGCTCTTGGAGTCGCTTCGCCCGTTCAAATAGTTTATCCGCAGGCGATATCTTAGGAGCCCGTTTCAGAACGTTCCTATTTGTAGACATCTGGGTTGGTTCTTGGTTTCGCTTTCTCGACTCTGACTGCCTCTGCTTTGGCACGCCGCTCCACCCTCTTCAGGATGCAATCATGCAATCCCCGTAAAAATCATCTGTTGTCACGATTCTCGGCTTGTTGTATTTCCCGACGTCGCTGCTCTGCCTACAAGCTTGTGACTCTCCATGCAATGCGCGGGCCATCTTTCTCTTCTTTGACCGAACAAATGCCCTCTCGTCCGGGAAACTCCACCGGCTTGGTCGGGGACGGTCACCCGGCCGCCCCTATATGCACATGCTGCCTGTCGGTAATGTATTCGCCGCTGGGGATGGCTGATCAAAAACAAAAACATACAACAGCGGGGATTCCCCAGTGGTCACCCACCTGAGTACTGATCCGCCGGTACCCTGCTTAAGTAAGGCTGAGCGAACGGGAAGCCCTGTTCTCAAGGTCCTATGGTCGTATGTGAAAGGATTATGTTATAAAATCATTATAACTACAATTGAAGGTACTATTTGCAAAGTTACTTTAGGCACATATTGCTCAGATCCCGGTCAAAACTACCTATATCAGCTATCTTAGTAATTAAAAGTGGCGGAACGTAGGAAAAGGCCAATTACAATTAAGATCTAACTTAGTAGTTATTGTTATGAATAAAACGGTCGTATCACCTAAGCTATCCCCTATTGAACTAGATGACAAGCCGGATCCAGGTTGGCCTGACGAAGCCGAACACAACCCCAACACGCAGGATGTCACATAACCAAGGTCATTTAATGGATTCGCCAATTCGCAGATACAAATCACGAATCTACCAATTCCTAGACCCGCGTACACGAATCAACGAATCAACGAATCAACGAATCAACGAATCAACGAATCAACGAATCAACGAATCAACGAATCAGCTAAGGAGTCATCACGTATATATGCACTAAGGAAGTCCATAGATAGAAGCCTCGTAGTCAAGCTCAGCTTTCACCCAAGCCTAGTGCCTACTTGCGTACAAGTGGCCACCCACAGATTGTAATGACAACAGTCAAGTACGCTTGCCTACCACCCAACCCCACCGACGCCTTCGAGTACGTCGTCGCATCCATATTCCTTAGGGGACTCCCCTAGACGATCCCTTACAGTTATATTATAATCTTACTTACGGGAAATCCTATAGTATAGTTTATAAACAAGCTACTATTATAAGTAACTAAGCTATTCCTATAATTAACATTATATACCCTTTTTAGTATATAACTTAATAATATAGTAGAGTGGAGAGTATATATATAAACTAGATTAAGTAGTAGTTTCTCTATTTTCTTATAATACGCGCGAGCTCAGTAATTTAAATCTTTGTTGAGAAAAGTTTTTAGGTTGAAAAATCGCTCGAAAACTATAATACCTGTAATGTTTCGCTATAGTATAGCTAGCATAACCGTACAATACTCTCCTAATACCTTCCTATTATAGCCCTAATAGCTACAGTCTATCGCTATGTAACGAAAATCACGCCGTAGTAGAACGCCGGTAGTACCTCTATTATAACAACAATAGAGACAATTACACGATTAAGATAATTTTGAAATAGACACCTACGCATCTCAACGTCTTATAAACTCGATGTAGGTATTGTAAAATTCCTACTAGCCTTATAATAGTACAACTTATTACTAAACTATAATACTTTACTTCTTTAAACTATCTCGGACGCACTATAAGTACTATATAACTATTTAAAATTTCTTTAGTATATATGGTGCCGTAGGAAGATCGTAATCCAAGCAAAATGCTGTGTTTAGCAGTCTAGTTGCGTCGCGGTAGTGTCTATTACTTCATCGAGCAATCCTACCAAGGGCCCACATTCTTACTATACAGAAGTGGCCCTTACCATCAAAAGCTCGCACCTACCAGAGATAATTCGTGTTCACCTATCCTACACAACTCACGTAATCGTAAGCCACATGCGACATATCGAACGGCCGCACCGCTGGCTTCTACAAGCGCTCAGAATATCGCTAAACCAACTCGAGATCAAGAATAGTACCAAGCGTCTAGAAAAGATTGCCTTCAGAGTCACTTCTATGCCTATGCAGATCAGCGGTCCTCCTTGCTAGTATCTTTAAGGAAGTCCTCTTTCCAAATTCAGTATTGAAGAGCGAATATTACAGGTAGAGAGATGCAAGATAAAGCGCAAAGAGGACGCGCCATACGCTTTGCTAGATATATTTGATATCCGTATACTACTTATCTATAGAGAGAGACGAAAAAAAGTGTTCACTCAACTACAGAAAAAAATCCGGAAGTCCCTAAAAGATAAATCTCATCCTCCACCACTAGCGCTCACTCCACAGCCACCAAAGAAAAGGCGTAGTAACAACAGAGAAATATAGAGCGTTCGATACAATATTATCTGCTTCGGGTGTCGGTCCTTCCGGCATCTAACGAAGGACGATTACAATTAAGCTAACTATCGATTTTCAGGTAGTGAACGCGGTCACTACGCAAACGACCCTCATTACTTTAAATATAGGTTTCCAGAGGCTTCCACGCATTTGACTCTTGCTAACTACCGCATGTAGCAAATATAGACATCGTGCCAATAAACTTCTATGCTGCAAATATGGGTTTTAGAAGTTTCCATGCAGTCCATTTGTACTAACAGTTTTGGGTGGTAAATATAATCATTATGCCAATGAACCTCATTGTTATCGATGTAAGTAACCCAGCTTATAGCTAAGTAACATCCGTTGTTGATAACCGGATTATCAGGCAACAGCCGATACCACGTTGCAAGGAATTGCCCTAAGTAGGAAAAGAGTAACTTTGGGCTCTGTTCGGTATACAATAGGTCAAGTTAGGCTTGCACCTATTAGCAAAATAGAAGGACGGAGGCAGGTAGTTAGGATCTGAAATACAAACGATAAAGCCATCAAGATTTGCGAGCTTAAGTGACTTGTTAGCGTGATGTGTGGTAGTACTTGAGTGCAAGTTGACAACATCTTGACAGAAGGTGCTGTGAAGCTCTATTGCTATCACAACCCTACAGAGCGATGAACATGAACTAGCCTCGATCTCGGCTCCTTTCGATTTTAGCTCTCGTCATGTTTCCGGCTCACTCTATTTTCAGACCGCCTATTTATAGGGCCATTTCTAGAGCCCAATATGCGCCCTTGCTAACGCCGAGGCCGTCTCGTTAACTGGATTCAAAGAGCCTCAGCGAAACACTTCTAAAACACGTAATACAGTACCCTATAACGAAGAGTTCTAAGGAAGTGGGATAGTGACTTGATCACCGGTAGGTTTGCAAGTTGGCCAATCATCAGCAAGAGCTGGGTTCCAACAGGCGCGGCAAGCGAGGGGTCTACAGGGGCATTTCTATGCGGCCGTGACCAAGGCTACTCTGTTTCAACCCCAGACTCGATCCCGTTGAGCAGCCTCGTGAAGTTGGGTAGTGGTCGCGCAGACCGATCGTGGTTAGAAGCCGGGTCATTTTGGCCATCTTGATTGACTCACTAACAGCATCATGTAGCTTGCAAAGCCTGAAGGACATAGATATGGCTGGTGATGCTGTAGCGTGATCAAGCTCAGAATGGTGCACCTGCATTCTGGCTGAGCTCACTGCCTCGGTTCCTCTGGTGTGGCTGTTCTGATCCGTGGGTCTTGCCACCAACTTATGTGACTTGTAATGACGGCTCGCTTGTAAACCACATTATACAAAACTTGCACGTCATGTTTAGTCAGACTCCACCATTCGCGAAATGCCTCGGGTATATCTGATTGCTTTCTTGACAGCTCATCATTAGTAAGATCTGCCTTCGGAGCCGCTAAAAACTTCGATGTCATGGCAACTTTCTCGTCGTCCTTCATCGTCTGGTCCTGCGCATCTCCGGAGTTTTGAAGCTCCGTTGCTCTTACTGACCAAGCTAAGATTTCATGGCCACTCCCACTCATGGTGCCTCGTGCAGAGCGAGGAACCTCAAAATGGTTGGCCAACAAGGTGACCACAGTTATAATGACTTCACAATCACGATCCTTTCACATACGACCATAGGACCTTGAGAACAGGTTCTCTTGTCCTATCTGCCAAATGTCGAGATACTGCTTATGGTTCATTTGCTGCGCCTATGCACGGGCCAAAGCCTAAGCCTCTAATAGCATGTTGGCGGTTAGCCGTGCATTAGGCTGTGATATAGGTACGTTAGAACCTGCTTATTCGCCGCTAACTCCTGATCCTAGTAAGCGCCTGCAACTAGCGGTGCATAGAGCGGCTAGGAAGTGTTTCAAGATCTTCGGAAATCCTGCATATAACATGTTTTAACCCCAAACATGAATACCAACTGGATAGCTGATTCTTACCGTTGAATTCTACCTTGCAATGTTCTGCTGCAATTGTCAAGATTTTTGGCGCGAGGCAATCTCGCACTCTCAACTACCAGATATTGTCCCAACAACAGAAGAGATCTTTTTGAAGCCATACAAGACGGACGAGTTCAGAGATATCAGCCATTTGCACGAGTTTGTGGATTGCTCGCTATGTCGTGCAGGATACGCAGTACTTTCATGGGCCCAGAGCCAGTCTAGGTTAGGGCCAGTACACGAATCGCTCGAATTTGCGTTTTTGCTACAGTACAACCGATTTCTAGGTCTGGATCTTATGATTGAATTTCGCGTAAGCTCTGGGGAATGGGTCGAGATACCTCCGTTCAATATAGCCGTCTCAGAAGGGATAATATATGGCGATGGTTTGGCTCTTCTCACGCGTGTAGCCTTGACGTAACTGAAGTTCCAAACAGATCAACTCGTAGCTGCGCTCACCTATTCAGATGGGACATCAAATGATAAAACTGGGTCACCAAAAGCCCTAGCACTTGCTGCTTTCTGGCTCAAGCGCTGTATCGAGACACACGAGCCGTGCCGTTTTATACCAAGAAATGAAGGAGCCCACTTCCTGCCAACAAGACTCTTAGATGTTGAAAACGGGTCAGTTCGACTAATAGAGACCGGAAATGAAGTCTCCATTGGTGAAGAATGCCAGTACGTGGCACTTAGCCACTGTTGGGGCCGGGTCCAGATTATTCGTACAACTAAAGACAACTACGAAACTCACAAAGCCGGCATATGTCCTGGACAGCTTTCTAGGACCTTCCAAGATGCCATTCAAACTGTACGCTCACTTGGTTTTCGGCATATATGGATCGATTCACTATGCATCATCCAAGATGACGAGGATGATTGGCTCGCAGAAGGAGCAACTATGTGCGATATCTACAGACGTGCCACCATGACGATCATGGCTGCTCATGCTTCCGGTGGAGATGTTGGATGCTTCAAGGATAGATCGGGCTGGCTTCCTGAGTACTTTGTCATCGACCTGCCATGCCAAACCGCAGGCGGAAAGTCGATACAAGCCGCTTTTCGGCCCAGCCGCTTTCACAATATTCGTCCAAAGCCCAATCCTCAGCCTCCTTTGTATGGGAGAGCGTGGGTATTGCAAGAACAATGCTTATCAGCTCGCAAGCTTATCTTCAACAATGAGTATCTACAATGGGAATGCATCTGCATGCGCGGATCAGAGTACCAGATAATGACAGATATGCCAAGAGGCGATCACAAATCGATTCGCACAAGTATCATGAATAATTGTGATTACTTCAATGATCCTCCATTCAACCGCGGCTGGAACTCCTCTATTCAAAGTCACAAGGACAAAGTAGAGAACCAGCAACGGCTGTGGTATAGGACGGTCTCTGATTACACCCATCTTGGAATGACAAAGTCAAAAGATCGTCTAATAGCGCTTGCGGGCATTTCGGAAGCATTGGCTCAACGTACATCAGAGACATACCTAGCGGGCCTGTGGTCAGGGTCCTTCTGGATTGGGTTATTATGGAAGATTCCCTTCGCGTTCGTCCGACAGCAACAAATCAGTAGGGCGTACTTCGACATCAATTACAACGCCGTCCGCCATGATCAAAATGAAAACACACGTCACGGGCAAGAAGTGGCACCAAGCTGGTCGTGGGCATCAGTGACTGTCCCAATCACCTATGACTCAACATGCGTAACGGGCCCTATCTGCGAAATCCTTGATGTCAAAGTCTACGGTTCTAAGGCTACACAATTTGGCCGTGCCACAATACGGGGACATACGCGTCGCGGGTATGTGAACCCGGTATATGCAGTTGCCTTCCGCAAAGTAATCTCAGCAGCGGCAACTGCGCCTTGGGCATTCGGCCAACTGAAGGAGCCCATTTTCGACCCTATCGACTGGTTTCAATTTTCAGAGAAGCAGCCAAGAGTAAATCAGGGCGATGATGATTTTAGTTTTGAAGATGGTGGTTTAGTCCGAGGAGCATATCACGCAGATGAGTTGATTGACCCTAGCATACAGATCACTTTCTTGGCTATTGCTCAGAGAACGGTCCCCGTTAACAAACATAATGAGTCTGTCCGAACTATAGCGCTTGTCCCTTCTAGCGAAGGTAATACCTACAGACGTGTGGGATACGCTGTGTGGGAGGATTGCGCTTGGTATGGATACGTGTGTCCATCCGAAAACATTGAACTACATGATTTGGGACGATCACTAAGTCTAGAAAATGACCAACCCTACGGAAATCAGTGGCACGATCCTGCGAAAGCGCCGGGGGAAAGCGACGGACTAGAGGCGTACTATCAAGTTCGAGGTAGAGGATTGCACGCCCATGAATCGAAAGCTGGCTCTTTGCCGGACTTAGATAGATATCATTCGAACGTTGATGTCCAAGAAGCAATTATTGAGATTGAATGACTCATATAAAGGTTCTTGCGGCCTGCGCTTGATATAAATTGACAGCTCTTAGTAGATGAACCCTCGATGCGCTCTCAGGCAGTTTGTTTACATTCTGTATCGCTTGGCTTCCCTAGACACATCTTCGATAGGAACAAACCAAGCTGCAGACCTACCTTGTCCAAGCATATTATATGTGAATCTTCGCAAGGCAGAATCACGCACGTTACGGTTTTGAGAATCTGGTATATAATAGCGAACGTGATAAAAACCTAGAATAGTATAACGTACATGCCATGCGAGTGGGCCACCTTTCTAACATCAGGCTATTGCGCAGCATGTCCTACAAAGCCACCACAATTTACTGCAGTTTTCAGGGCTTATAGATACTATTCAGGCTCGCTGTTATTAGATAGATCTACAATTTCAACTGCGCAGGTGTGGGCATTGTGGCCAGTCTCTGCACAACGTCCGCAGTGCCGCTTTGTGCGTACCCTATTTGCAGGCTCTCTATCCCCCTCCTACCCACCACTCTCCTTTTCAGCTATTAAATCAGCTACCTCCCCTACTATAACGGTCTCAGATGTCTGAAAATACTTCTTTTTACGGTTTTCGACCTCTGTTGCTACCTCTACTGCCTTTCGAAGCCCTGCCATTTCCTGTCGCATTAATACTGTTTCATGCCCTATCACTGTAACCCCCTTATTAAGCTGCTCAACTGCTCTGAGGAGTGGAGAAGTTCGAGAATCTCTGTGTAGTTGTACACGCTCGCAAATTAGCGTTGATTGGGCCTCTATCTTACGAAAGTTGCTTGGTGTTTTTGAATTCTATGGGGTGTCTTTGTTACGACCCAGCCAGATGACCACCCGGGGGATGACCGTAATTAAGCCATTTGAAGGATCCTGCACTACAGCTACTCGGCTTGGCGCCCATGCGCCGTCTTCAAAGGCGAGAAACAGCCCACATCAAGAGGCTGCAGCAGGTGGGAGGAGTAGGGAGGCATGCAGAGCGTAAATTATACGAATACATTATTAGTACATATCTACACTAAAATTGATCACGAGACTACTTCTCGTTTCACTTTGAAGCTGTGTGCCCTTCCAAGGCTCAGCACTACGCAGGGCGCCCTCTGGATCTACTTTCCACTTCAACAAGAAGCCCAAAATCTCTGTAGGCGAAAAAAACGCCTTCAGGGAATGTCTTTTGCAAACAGTGCGGCAAGTTCCTTTATCTTACGTAGTTGCACAGTCACTACTGTAGGCATATCAGCACAGAGATCGAAGGTAACGTTATCGCACTCAACAAGCTGCTTGTGGATTTCCACATAATTTAACTAGTTCTAAGATACCTTTAGTGCTTTAGTCTGCATCGTACATGCGCTCAAAGATCTCGCGAATCTGCTCGTGCGCAGCAAGCGTAAGGTAGATCTAGTAATCTATGCGACCTGGTCGAATCAAAGCGTGGTCTAGATTAGACATACAGTTAGTAGTTATAATCAACACACGGCCCTGGATCATGCCAGACTGTAATCCTAATAAGGCTCTTACCCATAATAAATTTGCCAGTTTTAGTGGCTAGAATAGTGTACTTATATTCTAGCTAAGCTTACTACTTTAGTTCCTCTAGTGTAGCTATTCTAATCTATAGATCTTATTACCAACCCCTATAACCCGTAATAATAGCTTGCTTGCAAACTACGTTATATAAAACTTGCGTATTATGTTTAGTTAGACTCTACTATTCGCGAAATACCTTAGGTATATCTAGTTGCTTTCTTGATAGCTTATTATTAGTAAGATCTGCCTTTAGAGCTATTAAAACCTTAATATTATAGCAACTTTCTTATTGCCTTTTATTATCTAGCGACTAATACTCTTAGGGTCCTGCGCATCTTTGAAATTTTGAAGCTCCGTTGCTCTTACCAACAGAGCTAAGATTCTGTAGCCGCTCCTACTCGCGGTGCCTCGTGCAGAGCGGGGAACCTTAAAATGACTAGCCAACAGGATGACCGCAGTTATATTGATTTAATAATTGTTATTCTGTCACATACGGCCATAGGACCTTGAGAACAGGGCTTCCCGTTCGCTCAGCCTTACTTAAGCAGGGTACCGGCGGATCAGTACTCAGGTGGGTGACCACTGGGGAATCCCCGCTGTTGTATGTTTTTGTTTTTGATCAGCTATCCCTTTCCTAATCCCTTCTCTTTTTTTTGTTAACCCATACGATTGGAAACCTCGCAGCTTGCCCATGCACTGATGATGCCCGTTTTCGTCATAAGCGTAATCGTCAACATCAACAACCCCCCGAACAAACCAATTCGCCACAACACTAAAAACTAGGAAATAAAGAAAAAAAAATAACAATCTACCAAACGATATCAGAAACCCTAAAAGCAACTTCCAATCCCAAGCATCGCATCACCATCCCTCACCATCACCCCCTTCACCGCCGCCCATCCCGATCCCCATACCCCTCCCAATAATGACTCTGCAGCACTTCATCGCCTCCACACAACTCATAGCCGTATTGGGGTTCGATGACCTTGAACGTGCCGCGGCGACGAAAGCAGTCCTCGCAGAGGGCGTTGGAAGCTGCATCGTCGTTGCCGTGGACCTTTTTGAAGATAGAGAAGGAGTCGTTGTCGACAAGGTGTAAGGAGCGGGCGAATGTGGGAGTCTCAGTTTGTGTTGGGCTGGGCTCTGTGTGGGTGAGGGAGGACTTGCGGGGTGGGCGGCGGACGGGCGTTGCGGGGATGGGGGGTATGTGTTGGTTGTGAAGGTTCATGGTTTGTGGTCGGAGGGAGGTTGTGGGCTGTGACGATGGATTGGAGCTCCCAGTGGAGGCAGGATCTTGGAATAGGCACCTGTTTTCATGTCCTTTTGCTGGGGGTGTGCTTGGAAGCGTAGGTCCTGCCATGTCACCTCGGGCCATTGGCAAGGTCATCGTTCGCAACTTCTTGTATAGTGTCTCAGACGAATCATCCCGGCTGATTGATCTTTTTATAGCTATTGCGTTAATTAGCAGATACGTATGTTAGAGAAGCGAAGACCAACAGCTACGATGGAAGGAGTTTCTGGGGGTATTTGGACGTTCATCGCTCACACTGGTAGCATCAGACAGCGCTTGAGACGTTGCTGAATTTGGCGGTTCGGTTGGCGATGGGGTCGCCGATGATTCAGAGTCCGCGTCACAAAAAAACAAGGGTGAATCTGGCCTATCACCTTTGCTATGGTCGGGGGCCTGCACACTTTCGGCGAGAAGTTCCGGGAAATGCAATTGTCGGACGGCAGATCCGGACTGCCTCAGTTTGGGATCATCCGGAATTGTGAATTCCCTTGTCCTGGGCGATGGTGTATTTCTCAACGAGCTAGAGCGGCTTGTAGTACGTGAGCTCGAGCTTGTCGTCGTTGACGCCATGCAGTTGGAATCGGGACGGAGGATATGCACAAACGACGGTCGCAGCATATTTGGTACACTATTATTACCATCCAGCGAGGATCTTCCTAGTCGTGCTTCATCTGCGGCGCGTAGCTTCTCACGAGCATCCTGAGCGATGCTCGAACCCCCAATCCATACTGATGATGTTCGACGACTTCCACTGGCTCTCGACATGGGGCGCGGGGTATCCTGATAAGCGCCTCGATCATGTATGATGCTTGAGGTATCTGAGGAATTGATCTGTTCAAGTAGTTGCTTTAGAAAAGACCCAGAAGGTGCAAGGTCATAGAGGGCGCCGCCGGAGCGACGGGTGGGAGTAGTCATGTTGTGATAAGATGCTCATGCGAAGCAAGAGTGTGAGCAATGCAGAATATGCGATTCAAAAGAGTAATTGGGTGGCGCGTTGGGGATGCAAGCTTTAAGAAGGGAAAGGGAGGGGGAGGGGGAGGGGAAGGAAAAGGAAGAGTAGCATACAGAAACGTGCATGTGCTCCGACCATGCGTGTGATATCAGAAAGAGCGTGGGCTTGGCAGTTTTGAGAATAAGAATAAGGAAGGCACGACTCTGAAACGTGCATATAGTAAGGTAGATGCGGAGCAAGATTTGACCAGAAAAGTGGAAGTAATAGTATCATCATGAGTTTGATTTCACAGGAAGATGGCATGTAGCTCTCACCTTGAGTGGTATACTACATGTCTCGTTCTATCATGTTGAAGCTCGTACAATGCATCAAAATATTTCGTTGTCTCATGATTCGGCCATTTCCGTGTCGGCAGCCTTGCCTAGGCCGTGCTCCTTGAGCAGTGCATCAATCTCGTCCGCGCCCCAAAGGTGGTGGTAGATCTTTCCTGACTTCGTCTTGCCGACTGTCGCAAATTCAACTGCGCATGGTCAGCAACTTCAGCAACTTTGGTATTGGACAAACGTACTCTTCTCGCTGCTGAGCTTGGTTGAGTCCATGGTCTTGCTGAGCACCTTGACTGCAAGCCCGCATGCTTCCTTTAGGTCGTACTCTTCCTTATAGTCCTGCTTCAACAAACTCTGGGCAGAGGCATTGTTGGCACCCACACTGGTTGCTTTCCAGCCGCCGTAGTTGCCGCTGGGATTGCTCTGGTAGAGTTGGAACTGTCGCTGTGGGTCCCAGCCAGCATAGATGAAGGATACACCAAAAGGCCGAAGACCACCGTGCTGGGTGTAGCCTTGCTTGAGATCGCACAGACGGCGCACAAGCTGCTCGCAGGGTATGTCTTCATTGTAGGTGAGCAGGTAGCGTTGGGCGGCCTGGCGGGCGTAGTTGATGAGGATGTTGGCGTCGGCCGTCATGCCTGCGACGGCACAGATCATGTTGCTGCGCTTGTGTCAGCATCCTGGAAGCCGGCATGTAGGGCTGTAGCGTACTCATTCAGGATATACAGCTTCTCGGCGGATGTGTCCTGCTCCAGAAGCTTGCTGGTGACCTTTCTCTCGGCGGCAAGCACGATGCCGTCCTGCGCCAATATGCCTAACGCGGTTCCGGCGTGGGAGATGGCTTCGAGGGCATATTCGACTTGGTACAGGCGGCCTTCTGGTGAGAAGATAGTCGTCTATGTGGGCGATTAGCTACATGCAATACGGCCACGAGCATGTGTTTCATACCCGAGAGTCGTATCTCCGTGACATGATTGCCGTATATCTCTAGAGCCTGAGGCGCAGTGTTGGCGTGTTCACGAGAAAGAAAGACGGCGAGACTGGGGTGGTGGGGAGCTAGACGAGCACTCGAGTGTCGTCGAGCTCCAGGCACAAGCTCCTACGCGTCGGCGATCCAGCGGGCTTGGCGCCGACCACTTTTTGATGACGAGAGCCGCGACAGCAACAGCTGCAAGTTTCCAATCTTGAAAGCGGTTCAAAGACAGACACGAGCCAGACCATGGCGGACATACCCACGCGACCGCCTCCGCCACCACCACCGCTTGCTGCAGGCTGGACCGAACACAAGGCGCCGTCAGGACACACCTACTACTACAACAAGGACACAAAAAAGTCAACCTATGCGCGACCCGTCGCAGACGTCCCACCAGCCTTCAACATCAATTCTTCGGCGCTGGGGTCTTCCGCATTTGGCGAAGACTTGACTGCTGCTAGCTGCAAACCCCAGCCCGTCCCAGAGTTCAACCCGCAACAGCAAATACAAGACCTCATATTTGGCGGAACACCAGGGCAGTACTCGCAACAACATGGCGCGCAGAGGCATCAACCAAGGGGCGGGCATCGTGGCGGATTCCGAGGAGGACACAACAACTCTTCAGACAGGAGAAGGCATCAGGACGACAGACCCAAACACCGCCAAGACATACCGAATTGCGCGCCCTGGGTTCTCGTAAGGACCAAGTTCGGAAGGCGATTTGTGTGGAACAAGGACACCAATAAGAGTTTCTGGAAGTTTCCTACAGATGTCATGTTGGCTGTGGTGGAGTTTGACCGCAAAGAGCGCGAGAAGAAGGAGCGCAGGGAACGCGGCGAACCAAGCGATGTCGAGGAAGACGATGCAATGGCAGAAATTGAGGCCGAGCTTGCGGCAGCCGAAGGGCAAATCGAGATTGTAGAGGTCGACGGTGAGGAAGGCATGGACAATGACGAGGAATATGAAGAGGTTGAGGTCACCGACGACGAAGGCGAAGATGCAAGCAATGCGCCGAAACGGCAAAAAACAGATGCGCCCAGCGAGGAGCAGCCCGCCGAGGATGACGATCTAGCATGGCAATTGGCCCAAATGGAAGAGATGGAACTGAATGGAGGAGAAGCGGAAGAGTACTATGAAGACGAAGAACCTGCCCTCAGCGAAGAGGACTGCAAAACTCTGTTCAAAGAGCTACTAGACGACACAGGAGTAAGCCCTTTTACGCCTTGGGACAAAATACTCGAAGACGGCGTCCTCTATGACGACGAACGCTACAAAGCTCTCCCCAACATGAAAGCACGCAGCGAATGCTTCAACGAATGGGTACGCACCAAAACCCAACAACTGAAAGAAGAAAAAGCCAAACAACAAAAACGCGACCCCAAAATCGCCTACCTCGCCCTCCTCGACCGCCATGCAACCCCAAAACTCTACTGGCCCGAATTCCGCCGTAAATACAAAAAAGCGCCAGAGATGAAAGACACAAAGCTGTCGGATAAGGACAAAGAAAACTTATACCGCGATCACATCAAGAGACTCGCCATGCGATCCTCAGATCTTAAATCTGACCTCACGGCCCTACTCAGGGCCCAACCGCCCGCGTCCCTCAACCGCGCATCTACCCTCGACACACTTCCGTCATCCATCCTGATAGACCTCCGCTACATCTCACTCGCACCATCCACGCGCAACACCCTGATCGAAACATACATTTCCACATTGCCGCCTGCACCCGCGGGTGCGGCGCTCTCCGCCGAAGAAGAAGAGGTGCAGGCGAAGAAGTGGGCTGAGCGCGAGCGCAGGGAGAAGGCGCTGAAAGAGCGCGAGCGGAGGGTGGAGATGGAGAAGCGGAGGCAGGAGAGGGATCTTGCGTATGGGAAGGGGCGGTTGAGGGAGGAGGAAGAGGAGATTGAGAGGGCCTTGAGGGTAGGGAAGGATGGGTTAAAGGGGCATTTGGACGGGTAAGTGCGTGGCTTGGGGGACTTGATACCATTTGATCAGCGAGTTGCATGTGCGCAAGGAGCAGTAATTCAGAAGTGCCCTTGTGTTCCTCCAGCGTTTGAACACCATACTTCTGAGGTTTCTCGCTTTCGATGAATGATCTATACCCTAATCCTCTAGTCGCCGATAGCTAAATGCCTAAATGCGGATATAATGTACCGCATACAATTTCCCTTCGTCAAAGGAGCCACAACAACCTTCTACATAACATAAAATCCAAATACACAAACAACACATCCTCAACTGACCACAACGGAAGCCAATACAACGTCATAACTGCCGCACTACTATGCGAAGGCCCCCCCACATGCAGCGCAAACAGGAATATCGCCATGCACCCTTGCTTTGTCATCGTTTCAAACGAGATCGACGGCTCGTAATTCGACAACTTCCAGAACAATTTCCATCGTCCGTTTGCACGCCATGTTGGTTGGTATGTTGCGAGCCATGCACGGTGCACGATGATTTCAAGCATTTCGTCGATCCAGTAGTGGTGTATGAATAACAATGCTACCCAGAATAAGGTACGTAGTAAGTTGTTTGAGAGAAACTGGTCTACATAGCCCTTGAAGAGTAGCCGTTCAAGGTTGATGATAGCCACGTACAATACGCTGCTGATGGCTAGGAGTCGATCGGAGTTTTGTTTGGGGTTCTGGGGACGAGGTGTGCCGAGGGTTTGGGGCGTGGCGCTCTTTTCGATTATGAATTTTTGTTGTGGATTGGCTAGTTGTGTAGCATGTACATTGCCGAATTGCGAACCGGGCAGTGTTTCGGTTCCAGTGTGCCTGGAAAGGCGAAGTGGGCAGTCGTAGTGCAGGAACACATTGTTTCCAGCAATGCGGGTGATTATGAATCGCGCTCCGCGAGACTTCGATTTCTGTCGCCCTAAAATGTCGGTATTAGTTTCAAGAAGAATACACCAGCCATATTGTGAAGCATTAGGCCATTCTTTGCCCTCGGGCCTCATGGCTTTTACCAGATACTGTGTCTGTTCATCCTCGGGGTTTCCTAGAAGAGAAATAGCCATTTGCTCGCCGACAGTAGTTTTGGTAGGAAATATTAAGAATTGAAGGGGCCTGCTATCTTTCTCGTGGTGAAAGGTGAATCCATCTGGAGCAAGGTTTAAAGTGTGCTTCCCTCGAAACCGCTCCGAGACAACTTCTTTGGGAATCCAACCATCTACATCACAACATCCTATCCTAGCGCAATCGGAGAATAGTAAGTCTAGTGGGACGATTCCTAGACCGTAAAAGAGCAATTTCATCCTCTCCCCTATGCTTTTGTGATGCGATACGGAATTGCCGTTCATGCACGACATATTTATGAGGACAAGGGGAAGATCTTCTGGTTGTGTTGTGCTTCGGGCTTGGAGAAGATTATGTGACTTGATAAATAGTGCGGCGCGCTTAGACTAGATCTGGTCAGATACCTAAATTTGGCCAGAGGAATGCCGCGGTTACGTACAGGATTTCGTGCATATGTTCTGTATTCATCTACATTTAAGCTTGCCATAAGCGATTCAGAAATGCACACGCGAATTTTACCGCGGAGTGGTTCAAATTTATGTTTCCTTTGTTGCCACTGTGAAACGACCTCTCCCGCGGTTCTACCATTCCACCAAAAGTGTAGCGTCTTTCTCATTGTTGGAATGCTTGCGCGGAAATTTTCAACGGAGAGCTTGGGGCGGAATTGAGGTCTTAGCAGGTGAAGATACGCTAATGAGCCACCTAAGGAGAAGACAATGTGTTTTGACAACACACCTTCTTGCAATGTCCTGGACTTACATCAGTCTAGCACGTAGAAAAAACATTGAATACTCACCATGCCCTCCCCATCCAATTTGATGCCCATATGTGTGCGAGTACATCAAGCAAATACTCATTAGATGGGCTATAGTATGACGGTCGATCAAACGTGAACAGAGATGAAGCCTGGCGCCCGACATTTAGCCTCTGTAATCCAGCATCAAATACCAAAGTTTGTGACGCTGCAGCATATATCAGGTTCATAGACTCGATAGCCTTAGCCTTCAGAGGAGCGTGGCCCTGGCCTTGAGGAATACAAAAAGTGTCTAGCCAAAACAGTTCATAACTGTGACTGGGTGGATCAATTTCACTCGCCCCTTCCGGAGGCGAACAAAACTTGATTAGCTTGTTCACCCGTTCCCGGAAATCGCCAGAGACATCGAGAGGCAATGTAGCTAGACTTGATTCCAAATGTTCCACTTGACACAAGGGCAAGGAATTTTCTGATGAACCTAGCTGCCTATCGGCCCATACGTGAGATATTGCAATAAAGCGGGTTCCTCGCTGGTAGGTAACGACCTCAAGTTCGATATTGTTCGACGAACGAGCGATTCGTATCAAAGGAATTCCACCACCATCCACTATTTTCGCAACGCGCTCAAGGGGAACTGTGATATTTTGGCACTGGCAGACCTCAGTCCGATGGAGTGGCTTTGCAAGACCTCCTAGCACAAAGCATCTTTTTGGGGTGCAAGCTCGGTGGTGCTCTTGTGAGCCTTGCGGTGGACGCATCGAGGCTAAAAAGTACAAAGCTGGATAAGATATAGGAACTACTTCGATAAAATTCAGTCGTTTCCTGCACCACCCATTATCAATCATGCGTTGTATTAGGACCCGGGTTGGTCTGCTTTGCAAATTGGGCCGGATGACGTCGAGCGAGTCGGGGAGGTTGGCGAGAAGAGAAAGGAGCATATGTACTGATAGTAAAACGGAACTCAGTTCTTCATCACCATCCTCTGTCAGCTCATCGATCTCTGACATCGCTAACAGAGCTACAGCCATAAGGCGCGTTATCTTCTTATTATCCCTCTCGATCTCGTCCTCGGAGAATGCAGCACGCCTCAGATTGTACTCTACCCAGAACTAAGTACGCATGCGAACATCGATCCACGCCTTATATGCGCCAGAGCTATCTCTCTCCAAAAACTCCGTGTGTTGAATATTACGGCCTAAAGCTTCCGAAGCCAGTCCAAAGAACAGCCATGATTGGATGGCAGTGGCACGGATACTGCCGGGCCTGGAAAGTGTGAAAAGGCGGCGCAATTTTTCGACTGCGATACCATGCTTATAGAATTCATCGAAAGAATGTATACCGTAAAGATAAGGAGCACCAGCCAGGTAGGGCACACGAATAACAGGATAGACCGCAGATGTCCTAGGGTACGGAAAACAGTACATGGTTTAAAAGTGCCGATCTTGAAAAAGATGTCACATAGCATAATACTGGAACATGTATGCAATGCGCAATGTTGTCCTTGACAGCAGCATTCGATCAGGTTCACTGAGAAGAGGGTTGCAGCCTAGAGGTGGGGCTGAGGTGCAGGTGGTGTTTCAAGATGCGCCACCGAACACGAAACAACGACTCAGAGTGGTTCTCCGCGTTTCTATGTTTCAACCAAATCACTGGAAATCCTTCACGAAAGGCTACAAAACATCAAAAATTGGTGAAGTCAGACCTGTGAGTTGCGCATGGTTGCTCGATAGAATCCAGTCATTGCTTGTACCCCGCTCTGACATGCAACCACCCCTTCACCAGTCATTGTCGTCGTAGGATAGTCATTGTCAAAATTCTACTTCACCAAGTAAACCTACATAGCTAAACAATGTCGCGACACTCCTCTTGTGTGCACCCTCGAGTTTATCCCCTCTATCTACGTTATTACTTTGCGCTGCGCCTCACACAACTTCACCATGTCTACTCCTCATCCACAAGATCCGAAGTCAAGCGATCCCTATACTCTCAAACCACACTCAACGGGCGTTCCTATTGACTCCCGCGATCCGAGCCATCCTCACTTCCCGGGTGACATTGAAAGCCACCCTTATCGTGCTCGCAAAACTTTGTCGCAATCGAAATGCGTCTTGATCGCAGTCGTCATCGCAGTCATAATCGCTTTTGGAGTAGCGCTCGTTGTCGCTTTGACAACATCTCCCAAACAACACAAACAAGTTCCAAATATGGCAATTGAGACAACATACATAAGCACAATGCTCGTCTCAACAACTTTCCTCGCCAGTGTTGTGCCGGATACAACCACCATTGACAAACCAAGTATGACGAGTCCAACCGTTACACCTTCTCCAGCAAGTTTGACGGTCTCATTTGCGATTCTATCTACGGCTGGTTCGGGTCCAACGCCGACACCTGCGGCTCCAAAGGAAGAACCTCCAAAGGTAGAACCTCCAAAGGTAGAGCCGCCGAAGGAAGAGCCGCCGAAGGACGAAAAGCCAAAAGAAGAGCCCCCAAAAGAAGGCAAAGACTGCTTTTTCGTGGGCCCTTGGAAACTAAAACGGGAATGCGAGGACAGGTGTAAAGTTATAAACTCAAAGGCGGATCAGACATCAACGTGTGTGGATAAAGGTGGATTGTATGGATGTTCAATCTGTAAAATCTAGTTCGAGACTGCAGGCCATGTCTCGACAGGCACGAATAAGGTTCCAACTGTGATGGCGCTGTTCAGGAACGCGCTTATTGCAACTTTATGACAGCATGAATCAATATCCAATGAAGTAAAAATAATTTCTCTCCGACATACATCCCGAATCAAATTTCCGGCTATGAATGTGAGCAATAAACATGTGGCTGATAATGTTGTGTCCACTTCACGTTCAACACAAAGCCTAGCATTCTTTCAACGCAACTTTGTGCATATACATCTCTTCCTCTATCTCATCACAATATCTTCCAAGAATCTTCTATATCTCAGCATTCTTCCGTAAATGTTCTTTACGACAAGCTACATCGTGTGCTCATACCCAAACAGCAGATCCATTATGCTAACCCAAGACAAGCGTCTCGATCCACTCAATGCCCAAGAAATGAGAGAAGTGCTAGAGTTATTTCCAGGATATCTCCCACCACGACCGGGGAAATCAGATAGTCTCCGCAAATTTCTACATTCTCCCGTCACCATCTTCATTGGGACGTTTAGTATAGTCCTTGGCGCAGCTTTATTGGGTATTTTTGTTGGCCTACATATCCACTCTAGAGATGCTTCGCCTAATTCATCGCCTCCGTAGCCATCTATGGTGACAGAGCTCGCAATCCAGACAAGTATGACGGCGTCTCATGCAGAGGCCACGGCCGTTTCAATGCCATCGCTAACACCATGTGTGGCTGGTCGGGAGTGTAAAGAATCCGGAGTGGTAGTAGTAGTGAGTTCAAGGAGACAGATATAATATACAGATTATGTGACATAGCATGTGTTTTCCTCAGATAATATTCTTCATTTCTTATAAGCCCGGTTTGACACGCTCATGCCGTAGTCGTAGGACCAGCTTTGTGGCCGCCTGCCGTTTCAATCTCGTTTGACCCCAGGTGCGAATCTCTCGCTCATCTTCGATCAGTTGACATGAGTAGTGCTCAAGGACTACCTTGAGACAGGGATCTATGAGGTAAGGAAACGAAGCCGGTGCCTTTTGAACACGCGTTAGGTGCACTCGAGAGAAGGAAAGTTTGAATGTTTATTGGTCTTTCTACAAGCTAACTCCTGTAAAGGGAAAGGACAATACAAAGCTGACTTTAGGGGGAGATGTTTGATTCCTCGACATACCAGCAGCATTTAGGAACCAGCACAAAGAGAGAAGTCGCAAAAGCAAGTGGCGCTGGGACGAGGATTCTGTACTCAGGTCGGTTTTATTGGAGAACAGAGTTATTGATCAAAGCTTTGGAGTAGGAGGCAAGCGACTCAACCATAGGTATACTGCCTAAGCTAAGCCTAGTTGGAACGTAAGCGATACCCAATAGCAGCCGCGATAGCAGCTCACCGCCTCCTGCCTCAGCTGTAGGCTGTTCTTTGAATAGGTTTGAGAGCTCTGAGGCATATTAGCAGACAGCGATGTATCAAATATGTACAAAGGAAACCACCAACTCGATTCCAAGCCGCATTTCTTTCTGCGAAAACTTATTAGCACATCTGCGATTGTAGCCTTGCCCGCCCACAAGGCTGTGCCAAGGTCCAGCCAGCACATCAAGCTCATAGGCTGCTATCACCCTCCACAGAAACCTGCCACGATCTTAAAATACAATTGCAACCCTTACGTAGTAGAATGCTCTCATATTGCCGAAGCCTAGCTTAGATTTCGACCCAACGAATCATTCCTTCGACATTCCTCTCAAGCTGCCGAATTGTGTTGTAATCTGTTACCATGTTCTGTTCAACGTGTCAAAAATTCTGCAGCGATGTCAGTCGGAAACTACACAGCAACCTCAAATCAGCCGACGCAGTTACAAGAAGCGAACTTCTAGCTAATAGCGATGACGAAGAAGTGAGCCTTGACTCCCGATGGCCCTCGCATCAAATTACTCTGTTCCGAAGCCTTGACGAGCTCAAATCTGCTGGCCAAAGGCAATGCTCAATTTGCAACTGTATATCACGAGCAATCTACGACGACGAGATTGCACAGCTCCAAGGAGACAAATACGAGACATACCTAATTCTTACGCCAAGTACCGGAAGACCATGCTTACGGATACGCGTAGTTGAATATTCTGAAAATACTCCACCGATTGACGTTCTTGTGGAGAACATCGCCGTACACTATCCCAGCATCAAAACTTCGCCATCACTTGTTGCAACACTTGGGCGATGTCTAGAGCTGGAGAACGCCAGCACAGGCTCTCCGGCTAGCTTTGAGCTTGTACGATATTGGCTTAGGGACTGCCTCGAGTCTCATAGCGATTGTCCAAAGCCGGCGGCGGGAAAGATGCCAACGAGACTTATTGACGTGGAAGTCTTCGAGCAGTCGCAGTCTGTAAGACTCGTGGAGTCTGTCGAGCTGGCAACATCAGTTCCATCAGAACAACAGGTATACGTCGCCCTATCGCATTGTTGGGGGAAAAAGCAAGTCATCACTACGACTAGGGCAACTCTGCAGGAGAGGAAAACAAGAATCGCCCTAGAGGACTTAACACAAACCTTTCGTGATGCTGTAACCGTAACTCGCTCTCTTGGTTTTCGGTTCCTCTGGATCGACAGTCTTTGTATTATACAAGACTCCACTGAGGACTGGAAGAACGAGAGTGTTCAAATGTGCGCTATCTACCAGGGAGCAGTGATTACGGTCGCAGCAGCGCATGCAACCGACGGAAGCGGAGGTTGTTTCTCCAGACGAGATGGCTCAGCGCATATGCCATTCAGTATTTCCTCCGGTATTGATGCTAGCTTGGAGGTTGATGACTACGAATTTTTCTTACCTGTCTCCTTCAAATGCTGCTTTGGTAACTACGAACATACAACCACTACTTTTACGCGCATGGGTGCTTCAAGAGCAGATGCTTAGTCGAGCTTTGCTCTATTATGAAAAAGGCAACCTGGTGTGGGATTGTCGAACGGTGGTGAGAACGGAGCGAGTTCCCGATGGTGCATCACCTACTCGCTCCCATGAGCCTCTATTTCGTGCATTAAACAGCAGAGGTGATCCCTTCGAATTCCTTGGGAACGATTTCATGTCTTCCTGGCTCGTGACTCGGAAAGTCGAAGGAGATCTGCAAGAAGGTTTGTACACACAGTGGTGTAAGTTGGTCATGGACTACACGATGAGAATCATGACGAACCCGTCAGATCGACTTATCGCCATTGATGGGATTGCACAGAATATCTCACAACGAACTTCTAATATTTATCTCGCTGGTCTATGGCAGGATCAACTCATAGCCGGCTTGTTGTGGAAGATTCCCTGGAGTTCGCCGAGGAACTTGTTTTGGGAAAAGCATAAGGATCCAACGCTTTCCCTGGCTTCAAGCCGTCACAACAGGCCATTGGCGCCATCATGGTCATGGGCCTCTGTGACATTCCCCGTAGATTTCTACTTTGATAGCACAGACAACTCGATGGTCCCTGGTATGAGACAGCTGTGTGATCTATTAGGTGCTCAGGTTGCAGGAACGCCATTTCATCAGACCGGAACAGTCCAATTACGTGGCTTCGCACAAACCCTATATGTTGATCCCTTCTACCAAATCTTCCATGTCTCTGGAACAAGTCAGAGTAATGAAAACGTCAAGGCGTTCAAGATTTCCAGTCGGAACAAGCTCGACCCTATCTACGACCAAGCGACTTGTGCAATCTCTCGTAAGCCCGGCAAGCGACCCCAAGACTTTCATTGGTTTCCACTAGAATTCTTACCAGATGAGCGCCTTGACTATACGCAAGAGGTGACGTTTCTTGCCATCGCCGAAGTCCCACCTACTTCGTATCAAACAAACCTAGAGGAACTTAGTATGCCTCAAATACTAACCCTAGCGCTTGTCCCTACGGGAAACAAGGAAAATGAGTATCGTCGTGTGGGTCTTGCAAAATGGTACAACTGCTCATGGTATGGCTATTACTGCCTTGGTCCTTCGTATGCTCGCTCTCATTGGGCAGCACCAGGCGAAGAGTTTTTTCGAGGATGGAAAACGGCCCTGAAAGTTCTCTTTAAAGTATTAGTAGGGTGGTTTGTAGGCGATTTACTAAACCAGGCAATCCTGCTACGTCCCCGTAAGAGGATGTGGTGGTTTCCAAACCTGGCACGCGGCAGATGGGGTCGCCATTGCCATAACGTCGATATGAAGTCTACACAGTCGTACAGGAAGGGATGGGAACCGAGATTGGAAACCATAACTATCGTATAACATGTTTTGTATATAGAGACATTCCCACCTGAGAACGCTCGATAGCACTTTAACAAAGGGCGTACTTATAGACCTCAAATTGCTACTGCAATAGGTATGCGAAAAGTTATTCTCCAAATGATGCAAAAAGTGCTCATAAAATAGCGACTGGATACATCCTCTAGGAGTAATGTCAATACACATCATCGTGGTTAAGTAACTGTTCAGGACAACAAAATTCCCAACGCATCAATCAAGCCTTCACAGCAACATTGGTTGCATTACCGTTAATCCCATTTCCATTTGTTTCTGACTTGTTCGCCTGACTCTTGAAGTATTGTGTGAAATCGTGCCGAACCTGGTGGATAGAATCCGCCACCGACTTGCCCCACAGAGGGTCATCATTCGCCCTCTCGCACATTTTGAAAAACTCATCCCGCTTCTCTTTGAATGCTGGGTCCCACAAGCGGTGGAAATTCTCTCTTGACATGGGATCAATCATGTCGCGCCAGATCTTGATGCGAATTTCGCTATATTTGTCAAGAATGTCTTCATCGAGTTCGTCTTGGTGAATGCCCATAAAGCAGTCATACAATGAACCCACGTCGGCAAAACCACCTGTGAGGCCCAGGCCACCAAAGGGGTTGCATAAATGGGCTGCATCGGCAACAAGGACGATTTTGCCTACTCTGAAGCTTGGCGCGCATCGTTGCTGGAGTTTGTACGGGCTCATGCTGATTAGCTTGTACTCATTCGGCTTGGGATTACCAGGTAGAATCTTTTCGTAGCGTGCTGGCTGGCGCTCAATAATTTCATCTTTGGAGAGGCCAACATCATCGCCGTAAGTGACTCGCCACAAGCCGTCATTGGTGATTTTGGCCGCCATGTACCAATCTGTAGGATGGACGATGAAGTTTGAGTCCCAGTAGCCATACCGCTCATCGAATGGCAGGTATACCTAGGCTAGTGTCAATAGTCGTACTAAAAGAAGGGTATACAGGCTAACATTTGTTGCCACTATTTGCTTGCCCAATGTTTCTCCCGGATATTCTTTGCCGAATAGTGCCGTCCTCACGCCACTTGCTGCGCCATCTGCACCAACTAAATAGTCTCCCGTTATTTTCTTCGTTTCCCCGCCTCGAGTCTCCACTATAGCAGTTGCTCCATTTGAATCCTGCTCGACGCCAACAAGTTTGTGGCCCCAGAGGATTTCTGTGTTCGGATAACTTTTGAAGTGCTTGATGATGAGTGGGCCCAGCTGATCCAATGGCAATACTACCATGGAGTACTCTGATTCCTCCGGCTCTCGTCCCATGCCGGCCAAAAATGTTGTATCCTGTAGTCTCCAACAAACACCCTTTGGTACGAGCCCCACTTTTCGAATATCATCAATGATACCTGCGCGGTGGAAGTCAAAGACAGCTGAAGGGGCATAATGTGCAGCGCGTGGATTGTCGTTGACCTTTGTATCTGCATCAAGTATTGTGACTTTGACACCCAAGTTGCGCGCCAGGAGAACCCCCAGTAGTAGGCCAGATGGACCTGCACCAACGATAACAACCTAATCATGTTAGAATCAGCATTAATGCACGGAGAAACAACGCACGTGGTTGATTTTTGGCATGATGGGTTTTTTTAATTTTGCTTTTCGATGCTACGCGGCTTCTTGACACGATACTCCCATCATCCGAATAATGACCATGATATCCTCTCCAAGGTGGGGCCAGACGAGTCTCTAGGCTCTCTCGCAAGCGTCCCGCGGTCGACGGTCAGACTGCGGGGAAGATGCCCCACATCGACTTTGGTGTCGGCTCATCGTAGGCCCGTAACGAGGAGCAGAGAGGGCAACACGTGATGGCTAGCTCCATGGACATCCTGGAGATGCCCGCAAATAGAGGTTGGTGGTCATGCCATGTGTGTTCTTGGTGTTGTGCTGAGTACGATGTATGACGTAGGCAGAGACGCCTTATCCGGTTAGTCGGAGCCAGCGCTCTTCGCAACAAGGGACCTCGGGCATTGATTCCGTCGCCAATTTTCCCTCTGCCACCTTGCGATCCCCTACATTCAAAAGATATAGTCTTACTTCGTATAGGGCCGATGCTTACCAAGGCACGGAACGCACAACGATGTGTGTCACGTGAGCGCACGGCAAGCTGCGACAGCTTCCAGCATGGTGTTGGGAGGCATATGACATCTTCGGTGGCAATGAATTCCAGACAAGGCTCACGTTGCGTCGCATCCATGATCCATTCCACATTACCAGTGGAGCATGTGACGGTGGCTCCGAATCTTGCAAATCAAGGCAGGAATTGTTGAGATGCGCATGGACTGCGAACGCAAAAACAAGCTTTTTCCACGTTCAAGGGTCTTCAGCCTCTCGCCGCCTCCACCTCAACCACGATAAGACAGGCACAGAAATCTGGTCGACTAGCGTGGGCATTCCCGTACTCAATAGATTCCTTCCAGGCACTCGCCTCTGTTGCTGTGAGTCAGATGGGATAAGGTACCGGACACGGCAGCCATGGTTCTCGACTCGACCAACATGCTCCACCACCAAATCTATCGTCGTAACGCATCGCACGATGCCCTTGTGATGCTCATTATTGGTGTACGCGCAGGCTGAGGCTTGGATGGCCCAGTTGTACCCACTGTCTCTTATCTCGGATTCCCTCAATGAGCGCACACCGAGTCCTTGCACCACTATGTCCACTTTTCTCGCGCGCCGGTTGCCGTGCATGGGATGCGCGGCCGCAAATCTTTTTCGCATCCGGCGTTCTTTCTCCTGAGTGTGTCGTCAGTCAAGAATGCACTACACGAAACGGTGTTCTCTACTTATGTAGGTTCGACCATTGTGATTATCGCGCAATCGCGGCAGAGACGTCGTAAATGCAATGTTCGGCTCCGGCGAATATAGGACAGCCCTTCTGCACCAACGGACCAGCGACTCGGCTTTCGCGAGCGTCTTAAAATATTATTACGCCATATTAGCCACTTCCGCGTCGCAGACTACCAATGCTGAGATTTCGGCGTGCATTGGGTGCCCAACGTAGTTCTAGTGTTCCAAAACAGTAGGTGTTCCCTGCCATTATTGCTCCACCTTTCTCTTTGTCCAAGCATGAACAACCATATCGAACATTCTGGCCACTCATAACTGGAGCCAAAAACTGGGCCTCTGTGCCACCGCCTATTTATGAGATAGTCCTAGACGTGCCTCCTCTGTTGTGGATGCGAGCAGCGCATACATTTTGAACTAGCAGGGCCTTGTTAATCGGGCAACCTTCATTCACTTGTTCACCATCACGATTCCGTTATCGCAAGTCTGAAATTCGAAATTTATCCCTAATATTTGCCACGATATTTTTTTTCATATGCGACAAGTTTCGTCCATAAGAGCACCTTACTGCACAAAATTGTTGGAGTTTTGCGCCTGAAACCCACATATACCCAACGACAAAGCTCAGCAAAAGGTCATTCCGTACTAACGCTACGCTTCGGATATCTTCCGCTAGGCGCGACGGCTGGTCCCAAGCTTTCACCTAGCTTCATACGGTCCGATTTCCCACTACACGTGCTCCCACTAGGTCTTTGCTGCTAGTTTGAGAGTCGTACATCACGCGCATAAGCAACCTTATCGTTCGCCCTAGTCTCAAGTACTATCAAGCAGTATAATTCGAGTATGAATCCCTTTGAAGATGCCGGTCCATCTCAGCCCTCATCACATCTCGACACCGACGACTACATGACGTCCACTCCTGGGCCAGGGCGAAAGCGCGTCGGTTTCACTGCGCATGCCCCTCGCCCATTCTCAACAGCGTCACCCGATGATCCAGATACTGGTTCTGGTGGTCAAAATACCCCTCTCCATCGACCCGATGTTACACAAGATGATCTTCAAGAAATGAGGGAGTCGATTAGACTTGCATTGGCTGAAGAGTATCCTCAAGATCCCACAGACCCCGACAGAATAACTCGAGACGTACAAAAGCCACGACCAGCAATCCGCAAAGGCCCTCGAACGCCGCCAGAGTTCTATCTCAACGATGAGCCAAATCCATTTGAGGACACTCTAGAGAACCGCTCGTCGCTTGGCACGGAACTCAAGGAACGTTCTGGCCTGGCTGCTCAGCGGCGAGCTACTAAGCTTTCAAAATCAGTTGGCACATATTCCGCGCCAGTCAGTCGTCGAAATTCGAGAGAATTGATGTCACCGCCTGTCGAGCTCCAGAACATTGCCAGCGGTCATGACTCTGAGCACGATACAAGCGATGATGAGGACGACCCACAGTTCATGAAACGTGCCTCTATGCTCTTACGCCAACACACGATTCGGGCTGCTGGACTAGGAGCAGGAAGTGCTGATGATCTCTACCATACGGAAGCGCCCCTCCAATCGGGCCAGGTCACGCCAGACGCACTCGATGTCGAGGATGAGCATATTTCACGTCCCGAGAAATATCGAAGAGGTGTTCTCGGCACACTGTTGAGGGCATCGAATGCTGCCCACGGTGACTTTGCTGCCAGCCGACGTTCTCCTAGCCCGAGCCATCTCCGCAAACATAGCAATAGAACTTTCAGTGCGGCTTCTACAGCGGCCAATTCTCCTAACCCATCGCCACCAGTATCGGGTTACAGCACACCTCGAAGCGGCCGACAGTGGTTCAGTCGCCCACAGAATCATCATGCTTCAACCTCAATCTCCCAGCTGGTGGGATCTTCTACACACAGTTTCGCGACGCCCGCACAAAAGGACCTGGGCTATGCATTGGATGAACAATATAAGAAGAGTCGTCCTGCTATGGGCAAACGATCTAAGTCGGATGAGTCCATCTTGCCATTCAAGAAGGCAAAGCGGAAAGACAATGAAATCAAGATCAAGATTCATCTGTGAGTATTCCTGTTTTCTTAACCCTATGCATTGGTTCCACGAGTCTCTAAACTGACTATTTATCCTAGTGCGGGCACATTAGCACGACAGAACTATCTCCGCAAGCTGTGCAAAGCATTGATGATGTATGGTGCACCAACTCATCGACTGGAAGAGTACCTCAGCATGTCAGCTCGCGTCCTGGGGATTGAAGCACAATTCCTATACATGCCCGGCTGCATGATTATAGCCTTTGATGACTCTTCGGTCCATACTAGCGAAGTCAAACTCGTTCGCACGAGCCAAGGTGTTGACTTGGGAAAGCTGCGTGATGTTCATGAAATCTATAAAGACGTTGTCCATGATCGGATTGGTGTTGAGGACGCTACACCACGACTAGAGGCCATCATTAACCGCAAAGCCAAATTCCGACGATGGTTCAGGGTATTCATGTATGGCCTGGCATCTGCCACTGTCGGTCCATTCGCTTTCCAAGCTCGCTTCATTGACTTACCACTCTGCTTTCTGTTAGGATGCCTCATTGGGTGGTTGCAGCTTATTGTAGCGCCTGGAAACGATCTCATCAGTAACGTCTTTGAGATCGGTGCATCTGTTATCACGAGCTTTGCCGCTCGTGCTCTGGGATCTATCAGGGACAGTAACGGCAAAGAAATATTTTGCTTCAGTGCTATGGCCCAATCAAGCATCGCACTCATTCTACCTGGTTTCATGGTTCTTTGTGCATCGCTGGAGCTACAAAGTAAGCACATTGTGGCGGGATCTGTCCGCATGGTAAGTAAACTATTTGCTTTCCTCACGCCGATTCCATAACATTTGATAAGACGATTGCTAACATGCTCAGGTCTATGCAATCATTTACTCATTATTCCTTGGATTTGGTATCACAATTGGTACTGTACTCTACGGCATGATGGACAAGAACGCCACATCTCGCACGCAATGTCATCACCCAATGTCGACAAACTTCTACTACCTCTTCGTGCCTGCATTTGCCATATGCCTCATGATAGTCAACCAGGCCAAATACAAGCAAATACCATCAATGACCGTCATCGCCTTTATTGGCTGGGTTGTCAATTTCCACAGCTCCTCCTACTTCAAAAGCAACGCCCAAATCAGCAACACGCTCGGCGCCCTCGCGATCGGCATCGCCGCCAACATCCACGCAAGATTCGGCCGCCACGTCGAGAACTGGAGTCTTGGAGTCTGGGAAAACAAGCTTCGCCCTCGCCTCGTCAAGGTGCGCAAAATGTACTACAAACATCGCCACGGCCCTTCGCATGCGCCCAAGGTCGAGCGCTCCGATTACGATCCTGCCTACGGTGGAATCCAGCCGACATCCCGTGCCAGCTCTATCAGCGAGTTTGTTCCGCACACGCGCAAGATTGGCTACGGACTCGCTGCCGCTGCTATGTTGCCTGCCATCTTCGTCCAAGTGCCTTCCGGTCTCAGCGTACAGGGCTCGCTTGTCTCGGGCCTCACATCAGCCGATCAGATTGTTCGCAACAGTACCGGGAACGCTACCACAATTAGTGCTGCTGATGTTGGTAGGAGTGATGCTATCAACAGCATTGCTCTGAATGTTGGGTTCTCGGTCATTCAGATTGCTGTCGGCATCACAGTGGGCCTGTTTCTGGCGGCGTTGATTGTGTATCCGCTTGGGAAGAGGAGAAGTGGGTTGTTTAGTTTTTGAAAGAGGAATACGTGTAGAGATTAGGGTACGTTGTTTTGAATGCGTTACATAGCGAAGGAGTAGGAGGGAGGCATTGTGTTTTTTTGGGGTTTTTTTTGAACAGCGCATCACGCTGTTTTTGCATTGCGTGGAGTAGATTATTGGCATTTCTAAGACGATAGGATAGCTTCATATAAAGTATGATTTGGAATCTTCATATATACGTAACACATAACGTGTATTCCTTCGACTCGTTCGGTGCTTTTGTGTAATGGAGCTCAAAGGATTGGATTCATTGGCTGACGCCATATCCGATTACTGAGGCCTCTAAAAGCGCATTAAAGAGCCTCATGCCAGTCCGACCAGCCTTGCTGCCGTACTCAATAACACTGTAATATGTGGAGCGCGATATCTGTCTGATTGGCCTGCCGTCAAACGTATACAGGATCCTCTGACTTCCCCTCCAAAAATAGACAGGATTCGTAAAGCATATTCAGAATTCGCCAAATCATATTACAGCATCTGCCGTACACCGCGAATTGGAGACTCAGTATGTTACCAAAAATAACATGTTGGAGGACCGTCAGGGCTTGCTGATCAGCAGACAGGGTAACTAGTGCGCAGCACAAACCTTGGTCGTCACACCACCAGGTTCATGATAAGGCATCCTGTCCTAGGAGGATTCGGTCTTCAAGGGTAATTGTCTAGTTATTCGCATTATCTGGGGCATGGGATTCTCTGGCCCCATAGTTCAACACGCTACTTTCTACCGCTATATTCAATTGAAATGGCGACAGTGTTTTTATCAACGATGTTGGGTTCTCTTCGAAACAAAACTGGCAACTACTTCCATTATTACTTTATCTACTAACTACGGAATAGCTAAACAAGTGCTTCCCTCGCAATACCCAATTCCTCCAGAATCGCTCAAGCTTTAGTCAAAAATCTTTCGTAGCATTTCCTGATGCTGTCGAAGAAAAGGACTGATTCCTACGTGGGGAAATTTGTTGCAGGAGTTGGCTGATTCGGTAGCAATCCAGTATCGACGGACTTCTTCTGGCTTGTCTGCCCATTCTGGCTGCTGTTTGCTGGGATGATTGGGAGTATCTTGAGTAGGTTAGGCGCTGATGGTAGAATCAATGTCAAAAAAAAAAAGCGAAACTGGCCACTTACTTGTTTGTGTTAGCCTTGAGTATCTGCGGTTTTTGAAAGTTAGGAGGATGGAAGCTATATCGAATGGTGCGAATTGACTAAAGCAGTTACGCTGCACCTGGAGCGCAAGTTGAATCTCCCGGTCGGTTGTTCCTTGCTCCGCTGACCAGGTTTGACGCAATTCCAGTACCCGATAAGCCCATTTCTCACTACCTTTGATGTCCTCGAACTCGGGATACAGCTGAAAGAGTCCGGCCTGTATTAATTGCTCTAGAGAGACTACACAGGATCGATTTTCATGGTTCACTGCTCCTTGGGAAAAGTACTCGCCATTATAAAACCTCTCATCCTCGAGACGGAACTTGAAGAATTTTTGCGCCGGATCGTTTTGTCTGGCAGTTGATTTGCATGCTTTGAATAACCAGATATCTCGCACAAATTGCCCCTGTGGAAAATTTTTGGTGTCGACTGCGCATATCTTGATGTCAGACGGATGGCATCTACCGTGTCGTAGCCTCCAAACCGCGTACTGAATAGCGAAGAGTAGGGAGCTTGTCCAGGACACAAGATTATCAGATTCCTCTCCGCTAAGACAATTTTTAGTTAGATGCATATGTAGCAACTCTGCTGCTCTATGCTTTTCTAGTGCTAGAAGATCGATTCGGCTGTTTTCCTGTGGTTCAACAATGCTCACCCCAGAAGCTATTACGCTCTCGTCATTCCTTCCAGAGCTATCCTCATCGAACGTCCGAAACAGGTACTGAGGGCCCGCATCGAATTTCAAAGGCCGGGCATTAAAACTTGCTGGTGGATAGAATAGTGTTGGCCCCGCGGGTGAATTGCTCAACACCCTAACCCAAAAATCGATCCAATTCTGCCTGTCCTTTGTACGGGCTTGATCTCTGTGCACTATCCGTGTTTGAGAAGTTCTGGCATAACCTTCATTCACGATAAGGCGGTTCTCATGCTCGTAGTATTCTTCGCTCTCGAAGTCGGGGTCATGTGGCCATTGCAAACAGGCCTCTTCAAGTGGAATAAAGTAGTCATCTGCGTGGAGAATTCCAGAAGGGCTAGCAGCTTGCTTGTAGCACTCCTCAGCAACCTTCCACAGCAAGTTCTGATCACTGGTGTTACTAAGAACTTTCTGGATGATGTTCCTAATCTTTTTGTCGAAATGCGAAAGGAGTCCCTGAGTTGGAGGCCGGCTCCCGAATATGGTAGCTGCGCTCTGGCTTCCGAGTGACTTGAGATGCATAATAACAGAGCGTTCCGTCGCTTTATTCAGCGCATCGATAGTGGTTGTTAGATTTGCAGCAATGTTTGCAAGCTTTTTGATTTCCTGATGGAGCGAGCATACCTCCGCGATAGGCGGGTTACTGGAGGAATTTACGTCATCGGCTACGGATTTGATGCATTTCGCTTGTGAGGTAATGGTGTTAGTGGATTGAACCAGCGTTTGGATGGCATCTCAAAGGGAGGTTAGATGATTGTGTGTTGGGCGGAGGGGCTCCTGTCCGTGATCCTGAAGTGTGTCCCCGACAATGTTTAAATCACGGACAAAATTTGCTATATCCTCGATGTCTGTCTCCATCGCGGCCCTTGAGTTTAAAGTTGAAATATGTGAAAGCTGTCTCTATGATAGAGGTAAAGTTCGAGTGGGGTTCATGTATGCACGAAGACGCCCACAAACCACCCCACCAGTAGCGAGTGGATCTACACATTATATATACCCAATGTTTAACAACAATAAACCTCTCCCATGGATTAATTGGCATATAATGCATGCTTGCGAGTGTAGTGTAAGCATCTGAGAGGGATACCTGCCGTGGAAGGAAGGGCTAGTCTTATTACCTAAGATAAAATGCAGTAACTTATCTTTCGAAGTGTCAAGGGCTACGTAGGCAAAGGTCGTTAATGTCTTTCATTGGTCAGCTTTGATTAGAGGTACCAACCAAGATCGTGAATCTGCATAACTTGAGCGCCAACTGCAGCCCCACGACGGATTATAACTTTTTAACAATTCTGGTAGATTCTCAGGCTTATATAAGGGCACTTTATGGGTTGCGACAGTGGTATAAGCCTAGTGATAGCTCTGTGGTGCAAGGCATGTTTCGCTACAAAGAAAGCGCCTTTAGAAATCAGATAAGAAGTTGTGTATGCAAACGTAATTTTTGTGTAGGTAGAGCTCACAGGATTTAGAAATAGCCATATCATATAACTAAAAGGAAATATAAAAAAAACTGACACATGTGTTGATTGTCTATCACTTTGAAGTTGCAGTATCAATGGTATGTTCCGTTACGGCGGTTGTTCCGTTACGGGTAGACGCGCATTATTCTATTATTATAGATATCTAGCTATACTACTAGGAAAACAATTTCCTTACTTTTTTAGTCTATCAGAAGCTGGTTAGGCATAGGAATGAAGGGTCAGATGGCAAAGACAGGTGGCCGAATAACGTCTGCCTATTTCAGTGCTTTCGCGATTGCATGGACGGTCTCCTTCCTGAATCCAATGAAGCCTGTAATCACGCAAGTTCATAATGTACATAATGTGAAAAAGAAAGATTGTCAAATTTGATTGAACTCAATGCCAGTGCTCTTACGGCTACTCTCGGGGATAGTAGGATGGGTTAGTAAGGATGTAGTTAGCGCAAAGGTACTGACAGCAAATACGAGAGGGTTCAGCTGTGCTGCACCTGGGCACTCACTTTTTCATCCTATCTAGCTCCTTGACAACTCTGGATACACTAACATGCGTCATATCCGTCGCCTCTTGCACAAAGAAACTACAGATAGCAACAATCCTGCTGATGCCGCCCCAAATCAGCCTCACGGAGGTCATGGTTCTAAAGTTGCCTTGACGCCCCGCGAGATCGAAGAAATGCATGCCAAATTGTACCCACAGAAACATGTAATTTCTGAATCAGCATCCAAGCAGTCTTTGGAGCCGCAGGATTCGGGTCAGCCCTTTGCAGCACCTTTGGATGGCAGGGCTTTCGCGGCCTCAGGCCACTCAATCAATGCACAAACGCAATCCTTACTTTTTGGCCGACTTCCGAAACATGTACGCCAGCAGATATGGAGTCATGTAATAGGCTGCCAAAATATTTATGTCACCGTGAAGAAAGGGAAGCTGGCGCAAGAATCCAAGTTGAATGATTATTGGTGGTGGCCAAAGAGTTGGTTATTGAATGTTCTTCTTGTTTCCCGGGTTGTGTAAGTAGTTGTATAGTCCCCTGAACTACTTGCTACTTTTCAACTAAAATTAGATTAAGGGACGTGCTAATATGAGCACCAGCTACCTCGAATTCATTGAGTGTCTCTGCTCTACAAGGACTTTCTGCATTGGTTTCGGCTCCCAGGACAGAAAACAACCAATTGTCTCGCTGCATTCGTTGCTCTGCCCACAACACGTCGCCGCTCTTCGACACATCGAACTCGGGTGGCACTTCGTGATCGGCTACAGCAATTTCTTCGACAGCCATCCGCAGGCTTGGGATCCTTCCATTGTTATCTGCTCTCCAGATTCTGTTGAAACTTGGTCCGAGGCATGTGCTACATTTGTTCAACTACCAGCATTAGAGTCGCTAAAGATCGCCATATGGACAACCGGTGACCGGCGGTCGGAATTCGCAAATCAAGAGAAACAGCTCTTAGCACCATTGACAGTGTTGACACACCTGAAGAAGTTTATAGTGTTGCTACCTTGGGAAGCCGTCGATCGCAACCAGTGGGATGATGCACCATTCAAAGTTTTGAGAAATTTCAAAGATTCAGAAAGATTTGGTGTGAGCAGCCCGTTGCTGGAAGAGACGCGGGAGTGGAATTACAATAATTGATGGAGACCCTCCAACCTTGAACCTTACACCCACTTGTAGTTATTAACATGCCTTAAATTCTCCACGTATTTCAATACCCAATCGTTGTCAACCAAGTGTGACATTTATCGTGTCCTTCTCGATGTCTTCCCAAACACTCTTTTCCACTCTCCCATACGCCCTTCTATATGCTACATCCTCCTTCCACTCAACCCACAATACATTGTAGAACTCATAAACACCCTTATCGCGCGGCCACAATCCTCTCATCCACTCATCGAAACTTCTTTTCTCTACCTCGTTGTTCTCCACAGACCCCATCGAGATCTCAATCAGCTCCATATGCCGTCCACGAGGATTTCTGATCGTCTCTTCTAGTGTCTGATTCAAACGGAGCACACCAGCCCACGCGCCAGACCCAGGCACTAATAAATCGGTAACAGCGGCATAAGAAGTAGAGCTTAGGAATATCTCACCAGATTCGAGGAATGCCCGTCTTGTAGTGCCATGGATGTAACGGGCGCTGATTGGTGGTGTATGAGCGATGTGCGGGTCGCGAATAGGGACAGGTCTGTGGAATGGCTGGTCGGGACAACGCTCGTGGAAATATTGGCCTTGGTCCGATCTCGACCACCCTTTTGGTAGGCCCGCATCCTCATGATTCTCCAGTGTTTGGCTTGCAGTGATTTTGATCGGTTTGCGTTCGGATGTAAGCTTGAGTGAATACGACCATGACACACTGCTGATAGTCATCCATGAGCATGGCTCCAGCTGTTCGTTGCCTAAAGTCCCATATTGATGAAAAGCTGCACTTCTCCAACTCTCAGAATTGAACGCCGCGTTTACCCAGCCTACCCATGACCACGACGGTATGACGGCTTCTGAAGCTGGACATTTGACACTTTTGCGCCGCCTCATATAGCCTTTCCAAGGCTGCCAAAGAAGAGCTGCATCGAAGCACATTTGAGGAAGACCGGAAATGAAACCGCCTTGGAACGTCCTGCTGAGTTCTGAGAGCACACCTGCAAAAGCGTCGAGGACATCTTCCGGATATGTAAGATTTCGTGTGTTGAAGATTGATACTAACCGCGCATAGCGTAACATATCGGGCCAAGGTGTAGTCTTAAATCCAGTAGGTTGAACATTGGGATCCGGCAGCTTCATGATGCTCTCTTCAGAAACGTGTTGCTTTTCATGCCATGCATCATAAATGCATTCCCAGTTCACGGTTTCTCCTTGAAATACGACTCTTCTCTTTGAAAAAAGATATTCTTGAAAAGTCCAGGCCTAGAAATTGTTGTAAAGAGTCAGTGAAGATCTTGTGCTTAGTCCGAGAACGGGGTTTACGTACGCGAGAATGCCATCGCGATCGCATCAAGTGCTGGGCTTGGGAAACAACAATCCGTTTACCAGTTAGCTTTCCTGGCGTTGGGGACGAATCATTCTTTGGAATGGTATATTTAATCAGCGACGGTGGTCGTTTAAGCCGTTTTGGCCAAGGCATAGTACGTTCGCTGTACAGGGGACCGGATGCAGTTGCACTTTTCGCAGCAATGATAGTAAAGTAGGATCCAGCATAGATGTTGCCCATGGCATTGAGTTGGCTTTGTTTGGCATGCCCATCCTGGACGACGCAAAGTCTATCCACCCAAAGATATCTTTCTCCGAGTTCACAAATGAAGCTGATAGCATCGTTGATAGTACGAGGAAGCTGAAATCTAGCTAATCCATTTAGTTTTTGTAGTTCAGCAAGATTCCGGCGTGTGGTTGAAGTAGATGCATCATCTTGTCCCCAAGTGTAACTCAATGCGATATATCTTGGGTTAATGGGAGCGTTTACCAAGCAATTATCTCGGCAATCAATGAGAAGCAGTGGACCATTCCAAGGACTTGCCTCACTTCGAGTGCCTGCTCCACAATACCCTTCATGCACTACCTCACACACTCGAAGCCAATTCCTTACGATTTCGACTGGATTAAAGGCCATGTCTCCTCTTTCAGAGTAATCATGCCTTGCTGGGTCCAGCCTCTTTTCAACGTACGGCACAAAGGGAAGGAGTGCAGCGGGACCGATCTCATCTTCTTCGTTCATATTTCGTAAGATTTCCCCTGCGACCGTCAGACGTTGTCCTATGGTCTTTTCATTTTCCGGTGTAGGTTGAAAAAGTTTTCCAAGTGATGTATTTGGGCTCATCACCCCGATTGAAAATAAGCTGTGACTGTGGGCGGCATGCCCTTCGATCTTGCTATATTAGTTTAGTCATGGAGTACAAAGCTCGCCCACCTAAATAGTCCCTCCGCCAGAGTAGTTGGGTGTGCATACTTTTGCTCTAAAGACTCTTCTAACTTTGGTTGGCAGAGCTCGTCATCCCCAGGGCCTTCGCTAGCAGGTCTTTTTGATCCTCTCCGTTCCTTTGAGGCTGTTGCAGACATTGCATGCTCCATAATTTAAGTACTTTCGTTGGCCTAAGGATAAAGAGGGGAATTCTGGCGTTGCTAAGAGTTTCTAAGAATCAGGCGCACCACATGTCACTATCAGCACCAGATTGCGGGGTCGTGAGAGGTGGGCGGCATCTCAAGCGCGATTGGCCAGCAGTTCATCGGACCCAGAGCACCAATAACGAACGGAATGTTATGGTTGAGCATCAGTCACGGGGAAACTCGATTAGACAACTGGTTCGAAAAGGATTTGGACCGAGGTCTGGAGCAAAATCTCAATTCTCTATGATACGAGCAGTTCTCCGCAGACTTCTTAGCCGTTTTGGCAGTGTGGGGCAGTGCCTCGCGCCAGTCGCGATTTAGGATACATCAACGCGCGTGATCCATTGATTTTAGTTCGTTTATTGTCGTCAAGCACAACCACTTTGGCAGTTTTCCAGACTCTATATGCGTCCTAAAATAGGGCTCTAGAGATTTCTTCCCCGAGAGGGCCCGTGTGCGTCGTGTATAAAATCCAGATGCGTTCAGTGACGCAAGAGCTCTCCTCTTTATTCGCCACCAGGTGATATCCTCCGTTACATGGAGGTATGCAGAACGCGTTTGCGATATGGCGATTTTCCGTGCTGTATGCCTCTTGAGCACCTATGATCCTCCTCGTCGAAGAGGTGGTTGCTCCGTCGTTCTCTTATAATCGAGTTGGTGTCCTGCATCTATCTCCAGTGGTGTGTCTCTTTCTAATCTCCTATTGTTGCTCTTTCTCATCTTCACCCTCCCCCAGGTTTCGGCTTCGGCTTCAAATGATCACCCAAGATCCCCGGATCCAACATCTTAGCCTCTGGTACCTCAACGCCGCACCGCACATACATGCTGCTCCACAGCGCTCCCACAGGCCTCTCCTCAGGCATGAATACGACCGTGTTGACGAAAGTGCGCGTCGTATTGTAACAGTTTGGCATATTGTACAGCTGTGCCTCGCAATTGTCGCCCTTACTAGAAAGGAACAACCCGCAGCGCGCTTCTTTCGGGAGATTGATGCACGTCCCATTCTTCCACTGGTCAAGCGGCGGCGGGAAGCGCATTTTCTGCACAAGGTTGCCGCGGCAATGCTTAGGTCCCCCAGAGCCGGAATACGACAGCGCCATTATAGGAATTTGAGGTGTCGCTGGGGGCGTTGGGGGTCGTGGCGCTGGCACGGGTTTGGGTAGGGGTGTTTTACTGGGGCCGATAATGCCTTCATCGGCCCAGCTTGCGCTTCGATGCGGTGTGGGAGTGGCTCCAATCATGCCTTCTTCAGTTGCTGTCATAGCCGGAGGCAGAGGGGTGTCGGAGGCCAAAGACGTGCCTGGCACTAGCGACGTCCCGTGCCAGACGTCGACGCGATCGAAATCGGATCCATTGAGTTTGGCCTTTGCTCCTACGATTGCTTCTGATCCTCCGATTTTTGCTGCTTGCGCGAGATGCACTTGCACGAGCTTGTTGGGTGCTGCGCGAACTTCGATAGCGGATGCGAGCGAGAGTGCAATCACTAGGATGAGCGTGATAGAGGATGCTATGATGATAACAGGTCGCGTAATTGCCATAACGACGGCATTGATGATGTGTGGAAAGAATGGTTGAGAAGTCAGATGTTGGTTGAGGTTCAAGATGTTGTCACATATGGTGCTGCGTCGGGCGTTTCATCTCCACCGATCTCTGAAACACGTCCAAATAGGGGACCGTGATACCTAGAATTGCAGCTTAGCATGCGTCACGAGTCACAAATTTTTACACAGTGAACAGCACTTTAGATGTTCAAAGTTATGCTAAAAGCATGATGAGTTAAATTGTTGCATTTCTCCAGCTATGCACCGATCATCGATCCTTCCCCCGGAACTATTCCGAAGCCATTCTGTAGTCCAGCAATTATGATATATTCAAGGCCTTCCCATGATTTCCCCCATCCCATAACACTCTTAATCGATCCTCACATGCTTGAGTCAGAGGACAGCTTCAGAGATCTCTGACTTGAGAGCTATTCCCATGTTAGCTTACCTAGTTCCAGTCTCTGTCTTCATCTCCAGGCACGGTTTCGTACTCCATGAACTCATTGAGGACGAAACGTTCACCCTTTTCCGAACTAGTATATTGAAAGGTGCACTTGGACGTTGCATGAGTGTTGAAAGCATGCTGAATTTTTCGGGACGCACCATCCTTGCAGATAGAACAGCTGACCATGGCGAGGCAGTCCTCACGTAGGTGATTATAGCGATCACAGCGCGTACAGTAGACCGAAACACCCCAGGATGGCGGTGGATGCGACTTTGCGATCGCCATTACACGCTCAATGACAAGCTGCATGTGGCGGCCATGCATTACAGCAGGTGGCTTCGGGAAGTGGAACGGGTAGAGCTCACGTCTGAGCGACATAAGGACGGCTGCCATCAGGGTGCCTGCAGTGTCATTCCCAGCTGTGTGCAAGTCATCGATACGAATGTTGAAATAGTCGACGAGATCGCCAAGGCCGATATTAGGACCTCGAGGGCCTGTGATGCCTGCGTTGGCCGCCATGACTTGAGTATCGATGACTTTGACTACGGTGCGGTAGTTACGCAAATCAACACCAAAAGCACGCTGGATATGGTCAAATTCGTTGTCAACAGCATGTCCGATGAGGATAATGGGCTGGAGAGAACCGTCGCCGTTCTGACGAGGACGCACGAAAGTGTCAACGATGACATCGCGTGCCTCTTCCATAGTGACAAATTTGCTGGTCCCAAAGTGAAACTTTTCGGGGTTTCCTGCGCCCGGGAAGTTGTTGCGAAGGTGCGCGTAGGGAATGATGCGAGCATGGGCGACCTGGATACCACTGAGAATATTCTCGGCATGGGCTGAAGGACCTTGACCACGTAACATTAGCTCAGCGATACCGATTTCAGTAGTGGGTTTGGGCTCCTTGGACCACCACTCAATGTCGAGGCAGACAACGGCAGCTTCATTCAACTGTGTAGGTGCACCAAGCAGTGGATATCCGAGGAAGTGGCGGAGAACAGACTCATCGTCGACGCCTGACAAGAGTGTGGCGAGGTTGAGGTTGCACTCCTGGGGCCCATAGAGAGCAACAGGGTCTATCTCCATCTTGTAGTTCTCGAGTTGCACTGACGGATCGGAGCTTCGCGAGAAACGGTCGTAGGTTGCCGGTTGGCAGGTTGAGCTTGGGTGGTGGAGTAATGTAGCTCAGTGTGTTTGTTTTGGTAGGGAAATTAATCTGGTCAACTATGTAGGTGCCGGCGGAGATTGTCAGTGAATGATGTGACGCGACAGCAAACGCAACATTGTGGTGAAAGTGTGAGAGCCTGAACACAATGTTGGTGTACATTCACAAGAACTATAGAATAACACATGTGATTGTCTACGAATTCAGGAATTGAAGCTGATCCCAGAATGGTTCACATGAACTGGTTTAGGGAGGGCAGCTATAGTTTGATAGTAACAAACCAAGAATGCCTGGCTATCGCTGACTGAGGAGCACTTTTTCATGTTTTTAGCGACAGTAATGTGGATTTATATATCAATTAGAGTTTTGAAAAAAAAAAAAAAAAAAATCATCAGGAATCATCTTGCGTCGTAGAAGATGACTCAATAGTGTGGATTGCCAGCGAGAAATTTGAATTGATGTGAAAGACAGCAACTTAGCCTTGAGATTTGCCTAGCCCTGGGGGGGTATGTGTACGTTTATCTACGTGGGGTGAACCCAACATCATCCAATGCGTGATATTTACATGTTGTGACATTCAGACGTGAAGGAGACGAGGAAGTAAGCGCCGTGATGCCGAGACCATCCGCCTACGTTGACCATTCTGTATCGCGTTAGCGCGAGCGGCACTGGCTTTCCGTCCAACGCACGGATTCCGCCTCCCCCTCAAACTCCTCCGCTCAACACGAGCCCCATCTTTAGGCACCATGACGTAGATAAGCTTTCGTCCACCCGCATGACAAGCTCACCAAGCCACATAGCCGGCACAGTGACCTTCTTCATCGGGTAAAGAGCTAGGGCGTCAGAACAGAGCTCAACAACACCCTCGGCTGAGGCCTCGCTCTACTTCGGGTCCATTCATATATTTATTGGAAAGTTTCAAGAAGGAAATCAGATATAATACAGTTCGCCCTGAAAGATGGCAAGAACTGTTGGAAATGGATTGTATTCACTTGCCGCGATGACGCGATGGTCTTACCTTGGAACAGGGTACCTATCATCCCACACCGGACCCGCGCGCATTATCACAGGAATTGACTTCTACCCCTCCACTCACAATCTCTCAAGATTGCAGGCCCACAAATCCAGTTGCCTAATTCGGCTTAAGTGGCGGTCAGGCAGACTTTGGGTGAGAACTCAAACAATGCCTGGCATTGCGTAATGGTCGACGACAAACAGCTGCATTTTTACTCATAGTTGCCGGCCAGCGGGATTTCTCCTGCATATATAAACCAATGGCCTAAAGAGTCCTCATGATGTCTTGCAAACTCTTGTTCACACCAACTAATTGGCCATGGCACGCTTCTCACAATTGGCAGCCATCTTGGCAGCGGCCTCAGTCTGTGGTGCTCGCAAGCCTACACTAGAGGAACGTCAAATTCCTGCAGATCCATCTGGCGTCAGGACGATCACGTCGCCCCAAGGAGCCTCGATCCGTTTCAAGCAGCCAGGCAAGGACGGAGGAATCTGTGAGACCAAAGAAGGTGTTGACGACTATGCTGGTTACATCAGCCTCAACGAAAAGACCAATATGTTCTTCTGGTTTTTTGAAGCTCGTGACAAGCCGTCGGAGAAACCACTGACACTGTGGCTGAACGGAGGTCCTGGGTCAGATTCACTCATAGGCTTGCTCCAAGAGCATGGACCTTGCAACGTCACCAAAGACTTGAAGACGGAATGGAACCCTTACTCTTGGAACGAACACTCCAACATGCTGTACTTGAGCCAGCCTGTTGGTGTTGGTTTCTCCTACGAGACAACCAAAACAGACAAAAAAGGCCGCTATTCCTTGGTCGATCCTAACACGGCAAATACGACCGAGGCCGCAGCTGTTGGCGCTTGGCATATCCTACAAGCATTTCTGGATCTTTCGCCCCAACTCGACCCGGATATCAAAAATTTCACTTTTAATTTATGGACTGAGAGGTAAATTGAATACCTTACGTAAATAACACCGAGGCTGATGCATGTTGAAGTTACGGCGGTCATTACGGCCCTGGATTTTACAATTATTTCTACCAGCAGAACCAAGCTATCCGGAATGGTTCAGTCAAGGGTGTCGAACTTCAAATGGATACTCTCGGTATCATCAATGGTATCATCGATGAGGAGATTCAGGCACCTTACTATCCCGAGTTTGCTGTCAACAATACTTACGGTATCAAGTCTATAAACGACACTATTTACACTTTTATGAAGCAAGCGTACTACATGCCTGAAGGCTGCCATGACCAGATTAAGTACTGCAAGCAGGCTGACCGCTCGACTCCAAGTGGTCAGCGCACTTGCTCATCCGCCACTAATCTCTGCCGTTCTCTAGTGGAAGAGCCATATTACGCCTTTGGCGGTCGCGGCGTATATGATATTCGCCATCCATTCGACGACCCAACCCCTCCCGACTATTTCAAAGACTTCCTCAATCTGGCTTCGACTCAACAGGCACTCGGCGTCAACATCAACTACACAACAACCAATGCACGCAATGTCTCAAGTGGATTCTTAGCAACGGGCGATTTTGTGTGGCCTAACTTCCTTGAAGACCTCGAGGAGATTCTCGGCTACGGTGTCCGCGTCGCTCTCCTGTATGGTGATGCTGACTACATCTGCAACTGGTTCGGCGGCGAAGCCGTCTCGCTCGCTGTCAACTTCACTAATGCCGCGGCATTCCGCGCTGCCGGGTACACACCGTTCCTAGTAGATGGTGTCGAGTACGGCGAGGTTCGCGAATACGGTAACTTCAGCTTCACGAGGATCTATGAGGCGGGCCACGAGGTACCTTATTACCAGCCCGAAGCTAGCTTGGAGCATTTCAAGCGCGTGCTTGATCACCTTGTCATTGCGGATGGGAGCCAGATTGTGACGAACACGTATGGCACGAATGGGTCGGCGAAAGCCACGCATACGGAAAGCTTTGTTGCTTTGCCGCCATCAAGTACGCCTAGTGCTGTTCGTCGGATTAAACGAGGGAGTCAGCGACTTGAATGATTATTTAAAAGAATGATACAGAAAGTATGTTACTATAATACAAAGTCAAAGTACCTACTCCATGTGTTGCTATGTGGCTCGCGTAGCATCTAATTGAGGTTCGGTGCTTGGAACTATACATACTCTCATGCTTATGCCTCTTCAATACGTCCGCCTAGATCGACAATATTGTCTAATTTCAAGTTCCAAGATGTAGCCCTTGGCTTTCGCGTGAATTATAGCTGCTCCTAGCAACAACGCAGGTAGTGGTAGACTTTTCGATTCGAATAATTATATCTTAGCTGCTCACGACCTCACTTTCATGGTAAGTTAGGATGACCGATTGATGTCATGAGTACAGAAAAATAGATTTAGGTAAAGTGTAGTTTTCGACGAAATAACTCAGATTTTCTCAAGCCATGAATCCAAATAAGTTTACATGATTTGTGCCTCTCGGAACTCGGACACTCGGACTCGACCTCGGAAGTGGCCTGTGCATACAGAACGTTGTGCATGACTCGCATTGACCAATACCAGTAGGGCTTCATCTCAAAACATGCCAATCAAACGCCTTCCAAACCTCCTTTTTCGAGTTCATGGGCTCCTACGTCTCTCAACTCGCCCCTCTGCAAGTCAACGACTAGTCTTCTATGCACTAAGATATACATAGTACACCAACCAAAGCGACTTTTTTGCTTAGTGGTGATCTACTGTGAGACATCCATGTCTTCGCAACAAAATCCCAACACAGTTAGCCCACTAGGTTTCAAGACTTGTGCTCCCTATCTTTCCTCATGTTTGACCACGACCAGTCGCGGCTGGGCCATCCCAATCATTAGGCGTATGTATCAACGCCTTAACCGTGATAGATTCAGTGGCGGCATGACTTCATGCGACGCCGCCCCAGTAATGCCACTTTGCTTAACTTCACCCCGAAGGCGCACCGGCCAAATTCTAAACTATGTTACACATCAATTCGGCCGTGTCGGTGCGAAGTGACGGAGCTTCGGCAAATTCCTTCTGCTCATCTTCCACGAGAGCCCGATACAACCAGCTAGTTAAGTCCAGCCGAACCCAGTACCTCGTGAAATTGCGAGGCCGCACCTTGTTGCACATACTCTTTTCATCGACTCTTAGAGATACATGCCGGCCCATATATCTTATTCACGAAGTAACGATTAAAGCCCATAGCTCAATAAACCTTGACTTTCAGAACGGAGGGACTTTTCGTCCCGACCTCTTTATCTTCTTTTCTATTCTGGATAGCGTCTAGATCTTTGACGGCATCTAAGGATGATAAGTATGTTCTACCGATAAATCTCCTTACATCCTGCTCCCAACTCATGTGCTTTGTAAACAGTCCTAATGATGCAGACCTCTCTAATCAGACAACAAACAATTCCATTGTGAGATCAGATACCAATGATCTTATACCATTAGCCACAACCTCTCTTCCAGACCTCGATTACTCTCTTCGCACGCGCAAATTGAGAATCAGCATCTTTTGGGGGTTTGTATTTTTCGACTCACTCGTCCTGCCCGTTTTATTGTACTTCGCATTATGGTATGGCACGGATTTGTCCCATAGTCTTGGTACATGATCTCCCGATGGTCCAATTTCCCAGAGGACGGTCCTGACATGTTCGCAGTATTTAACATAATTACAATTCTTCTATTCGGTACCGGAATTACAGAGTATTTCCAGCGGTTTTGGAGGCTTTGCAAAAAGACCGCGAACTGTCGGGTATTTGGCACAGCTAGATTCGCGGCAAGTACACACCGAACTTGATTGTTATTATGGTGTCCATTCTAACCTTGTTATCCAACAGTGCGATTGGATCCAGTGGAACTTAACCATAATCTTCGTAATCATCATAGCAGTGCTTGTTGTCGGCACCATCCCAGAGGAGCCTATGGTCCGCCTACTAGCGATGCCACTACCTTCTCTCCTCGCCGTTCTTGGACTAGAATTCTGTATCTTGGAGATTATGTACATCTTTCGCTGGCGCGCTCCCTTCCGTATATCCTCTATTGCTAGAGGACAGACAGCTCGACCTTCGATCTATCCATTCATCGAAGATGCCATTGCTGTAGACGGCGGTGGCGGGACAGCGTATAGGATACGGCTGAATCAGAGGTATGAGACGAGCCCCTACTTTAGGCAGATGCTGCACCGCCTATCCCTTTTTTGGGCACTGCCAGCCATAATAGTAGCTGGAGGGACTACATACCTTATTTTCTCGCCGGAGGTGGATAGAGACGTTGCTTATGTTGTGAGTTGATCCCTTTATCTTCAACCCCGCCAATCTCAAATCGAATCTGTGTATGCTAGATCATTCCTAGCTTTTTATAATTTTCCTCAAGTTGACGGAGTTACTGACAACAAATTATACAGCTGGGGTGGGCCGTTCCGTTTACGTGGTCAGGCATATGGGCAATTATTACGACTTTATGGGTGCAGCGTGAATTGAATGTCGAGGAGTCGCTATGGAACAGGTACATGGCTGTCAGGGCCTAAATAATTACTTGATATTCCCCTAGCATAGTCCTACAAGATTCATAAATATATTATTGACGTTCACATTTCAAAAATCATGAGCACCTAATTTAAGTGGAACTAGAGCACTATGCCTTGATGCTAGCACTTGTTCTCTGGTAGTTTGATAGCTGCGATAGCAATCTCGGCACCCTCTCGTGTTCTCGGGCATGGTCTATGGGCATTTTTGGGTATCTCTTGTCTCTTCTCCTAGTTACATTATGTTCCCTAAGAATACCTTGTTCGAACGACTAAAGTATCTTTTCTTTTTAGGATTAGAAATATATTCCTTAATAATAAGATGCTTGTATAGACATAGTCAGGTCTAGCATTAATAATTAAGTACGAGCTACCTGTAGACGTGAATAAAAGATTGGCAACTATCCTCTAGCACTAGTCAAATAAATCACGCGACCGCCAGCCTTCTAAGACTTATATGTAGTTCCCAGAAACGAGTTTCTGGAAATTCATACTTAAATTATAGCTACCAGTGACTTGTACGCCAACCTTTAATAGGAATAGCTCATAGCTAGCTAGCGTTATATGGTGATACCAAAGGTAGCTGAAACTTTCCCTGTGCCACAAGCTATCTTATTTGTATGCCCAACAATCTTCTTGTCTCTATTTATTGGCACTTACCAGCCAGACGCCGTAACACATATGATGAGGCTGCTGACAATATAGTGGCGATGCCGAAGTGAATGAATGATGATTTTGATTCACTTCCAGTGCTCTAGAATCTTGGCGTGCGGCCTTCAAAAAATCACCTTAGCTTATTACTCTATGACCACTGACATTCTCTTCCTGTATCACCCAAGTGCCTCGACCAGACTTACAATCACATGATGGTTAGTTCCACAAACGCCAAGCTAGAAAACCTTCGCCATGTGCTTCTTGCAAAGCCACATCAAGAGATTCTCAGATCCTACCTTAATCAAGCCGATGACACTCTCCTCGAAAAGGCTGTCCTCGTCGCGCTCTACCGCAACTGGTCGGCCCGCCCACCTTACCATCTTACCGAGATTGGTATCGCCACGTACAAGCGCGGACATGTCAACGACGGTGTGCCATGCCAACCGGGACCCCATGCTGAGAATCTTCATAACAACATATGGTCACTGCACCTGCGGATAAGGTCACATGCACACCTTCCTTCAACATCTCATGCAAACCCCAATGCCTTTCACTTCGGTACTACCGTATTCTCAACACAAGAAGAGGCTCTCGACCTTCTGCATCAGATCTGGCACCAGCCTCTAGATGAGGAGAGGCCCGAGAAAGGATTTTGCCCAATCATATGCTTGACTTACGGCGACAACGATGCCATCGGCAGAATGAGGAGCGCAAATTTCAACTTTACTCCAATGAAAATAGACACGACAATAGCTGTGCTCAACGTCCAAGACATTGCAGTGCAGGCCAAGATTACGAGCTCACATGATGCTTTGCTGAATTACGTTCTCTCTATATTCAAGATCAACCCGATTGACACGGGCAATGCGGGCAATGCAGCAACATACACGGCCATCATCGCGATGCTATCAGTTCTGCGCAAAGATGTATATGGAGACAAAAACAACGTGAGGGCAAAGCCTGGGCAGAACGGTATCTCGGCGTCGAGGTCTGCCCAGAGCGTCATACAGAGTATGATGGAAAGACCGACTCCAGCGCCGCCGTTTGGGGAGACGACATACTGCTCTAGGTGCAGCGGCTTCGAGCACATGGCTGCGGAGTGCCCTAATACGGACTTTATTTGCACCAAGTGTGCACGGTCAAATGTGGAATGGAGAAAGGAAAATGCGGCGACTCATATGGAGGGGTTATGTGTTTTCAAATGAAAAACTAAAATAATTCACAGGGTGGGAGGCGAGAGCAAAAGAGGGAAGCATATTGCAAACTACGAAATATTCAAGTTTTATATCTCGATCAAGGTTTGTATGCCTCTTTCTACTCCTTTCTAATAGTACACCGTGGCGTAGAATGAAAATCCGACGAAATGAAATGAACCGAACTGATATATGTGCCTAAGTCCCAAACAATCCACCCAGTATATCAATAATTAATAGCCAATTGACTGCAGTCTCCGTTGTCTCTGACTACTCAACTCATGAATTTCGGCGTCCAAACGTCTTATCCTCTCCATGGCCTCATCAATTGAGGCTTGGTAGGGGGCCTGATCAATCTGAGCGCCATTGTTTGGCGGATTTGTTGAAGGTAGATTTGGGGCAACAGAGCTTGAACTTCCTTGAAAGTCCAATATACCCTCCGGCGTTGTTAATGCAGTATCATGCGATGAAACGGTATCGTTGCATGATGCGTTCGTTGTTTCTGAATCGTTTGTGCTGCTGTGTACAAGGGTATCGCCATCATCGATTGGATCCACTGAGTATGCTCGTACACTCAGTGATATGTTGGGTTGGCCGTAGAAGCTAGTAGGTCGGGCCATGCTGGGTTGATCTTGGTGTCTAGTATGAATGCTGGAACGCCCAAAGATCACGGCACCTTCATTCGGAATAAGGCTAGGTGGCACTATTTTACCGATTACGTGGTTGGGAAAGAGCTGTTGTAACCGGTTGCATTCGCATCTCAGAGGGCTTTGACAGGGCTCAAACAAGATTGAGCTGCCCTGATGCCATTGCACTTGACTTTTGGAAGATAGGTATCTTCGGTCTAATCGACTTCCGGCCTCATCATAGAGCTGTTTTACCATGCTCAGAGTCATTGCCATATAATCCCGCTCTTTAGGAACCCTTTGCCACTGCCCGCAAAGACCAAGGTTTCCATCTCTAGCAGGGACGATGAGATCTTCAAACCCGTCGGCGAAAAGTACTAAAGCATCAATTTCTTGAACAAGCAGCGGCCAACCGCCACTAGTCTTGCTAAGCTCGGTCTGCTTTAGTTTTATTGGCGACCGGTCTTGCACCACAGCTTTGAATTCGTAACCGTATAATAGCTCGCGGAGAGAAGGGTTTACAGAGGCTCCAGGAGAATTTCGATACCTTGAGGTCTCTTGGTCCAAGAGGAATTCAATGATTGACCAGATGTTCAGTACTTCGTCTTTGAATGTATGATCCTCATCATCAGAGATAATCAGACTCCTCGTTTTCCATAACACATCTCGAGCGGTAGATCCAGGGGATATGTTCGCATCTATACCCACATCCATCCCGTCCACAGAATAAGGCTGTAATTGATGTCGATGCTGGATCATGTGAAGGATGACCTGAGAAGCAGGCACAAGCCAAGCTCGTTTCTCACCAACGTCATAGAGCGCGACTGGTGTGTGTTCAGCAATTTGAGTGATCCTCTGGAACGTACCCTTTCGCTGAAAGTGGCACCTTCCGTCTCTTGAGCCAAATTGGAAATCTAGTGCACCCACGCCGAATTGCTGGAAACCAAGAGTGCCACCCGAACAACGCAAGCGGTTGTCGGTTGCGTCTAAGGCCTTTGAATAATCGATATTCTCGTATGTTGAGGACGCCGACCCAAGCTTCGACTTGGCAATTGAGCACCACCCTACAATCGCCCTCATCGATACAATATCACGCAGGCCCACTTCTGATGACATGAGGCGAGCTTTACATTGGGCTAGACCATCATAGTAAGTAATCCTGGTGTCTCGGTCTTGGTTTGTGATGGCGTGCCACTGGATTCGATCGCGGCTCTTTCGAACTGGGATAAACATGTGAGAAAATCCCTTCAAGACAACCCCTCCATCGTATTCCACTGCATGTTTGACTCCTGATATGCCGGCCAATAGGGGTAATGATATCTCTAGACCCACCTCATCTGCTCGCTTGGGTATCGGAAACCCGCTTGCTACAACAGCAGTAGAGAGCAAAGACAACCAACAAGTCGACTCAGATTCATGTATAGGTGAATGCTTAAACATTATTTCAAATATCCGCCGGTTTTTTCGGAGGAACAGAGGGTTGAAGTAGGCAACCTTGTCGTTGTAGGGAGACACTCTGAATGCTGAGCCTATCCAGGCCAGCTGCTGTGCTAGTTCTACAAGTTGCGTCTGTCGCGGCGCTGAAGCAAAGATCGAAAGTTGGGATCTGAATACCGTCCCTCGTATTGAAACACCATTCATGGTTGGTACTGAAAATTGGTTGGCAGCAGCACTAGTTGTTTTTGTTCCAGCTGCAATGTCGAGAAATTGCAAGAAGAATGATGCTGAATTTGGCCATGTAGTACGTATATAGTCCGCACATGTAGTACATTGTGCGTAGAATGATGATCCGGTGATAACAACTACCGAGCCTACAGCTGGAATGTTTTCGTCATATCTGGATCGCATGAACTCCTCTAGTGACCAATGTACGCGTAGCCTTACTTCATAAGCCCCTGTATTAGAATTAAACAAACTATCTTCATTCATAATAGTCTCGATGGTCTTCATTTCGATTATATCGCTCCGGTAAAGTTGGCGGCGAAGTTCGATCGCTAAATCTTGAAGAGAGTCGCTTGAGATCAACGCATCTTTGACTTGTCGGAGATCTGCGAATAGGATTTCTTGATCTTGGTCTTCTTTTTCCTCACCCTCGCGCCCATCTGAATCCACTACCTGGCACTCAGCAACAGTATCGGCGAGGAGGCTAACCTTCTCCTCAACGGACAACTCGGGCGCCAAACTCTGCAACAAATCTTTCATTGAACCCATTTTGGGAGGTGTGGGAAACATTATTTCGCAAATGGAGCGAGCGATCTGGGTTCTTTGCCAACGAACTAGCCTTGCCGCGCCGGCAAGAACTGTTGGACATAATCCTCTATCTATAGCACTTTCTCCGTCTGGGTCCCATAGCAAAGGCGTCAATTTAGCTGCATAGTCTTTTAGGGTTGATGTGAGTATCCTTTCAATATCGCCAGCGGAAAACTGGGCAATAGTGTATGGTGCCCAGTGAAAAGCCCCGGAACATTCGACAAGCTTTCTCGCAAGGGAAGTAACGAATTCTTGCAGAAGATTATATGGAAGACCTATAGAAGTTGCGGTCGAATCCATCGAGCATATTGATGCTGTGTCAGTTCCGTGACCACTGTGATATCCCGAGTCCGATGGCAAATGGGCTGAGCTTATTGTTACACTACCAAGTGCGTTTGTTCCGCCTTGTATGTTGCTGGAGGTTTCTTCCCTTGACAGATCTGAACCGCACTCGGAATCATTGTCTTCATCTCGATTTGCTAGTGTTCCTTCAGGTATTGGTCCTGCATGAGTCTTTACTTTGTCATGTAAGTTAGATCCCGGAATCTCAACAAAAGGCCCGTTTCTTTGACAATTAAGATCATAAGTCTCGTCATCTAGGCTTCTGATAATCTCCATTGCGTTATCGATTGAAGCGCAAAATTTAGTCCCCTCTCGTTGCCAACGACCAATACGGTCAACTTCAGCGGCCCGTCGACGCATCTTCGTATCGATCTTTTGGCATAATTTGCACTTATGGTCTACTGGGACTGTTTGCATAATGAGCTTCATGCCGCATGTCTCGCCCATTCGGTATTCCTTATCGCAATGCTGTCGAAAATAGCCCCATTTCCAATCCCCACAGTCAAACCGATATTGATCGAAGAAGCACATTGCTCAACTCTTGTTGTAAGCCTGGGCTTGGACTTCCAATTGAGTCAGTTTAGTATTTCAAACGATGATGAGGAAGGTGAGGTATCGAAGCCGGGCCGTGGAAGCAGTTGATATCCGGAGGTCCGCACTGAAATGAGGGACAGGTCCCCGGTCATTGGTCAATGCTGCATGACTGCGCCTCCACGAAAGCATAAAGGCGGTTAGATGTACCGGTGAAGCACGACGCATTTATTGTGGATAAGGCAGACAGTTTTTGGTGCCGTTCAGCCTAGTAGTGCCTGGCATTTTGGTTGGTGCACCACCTGCTTCTCAGCAGCGGCCTCCAATCGCTCACGATCGCAAGGCCACCATCCGGATAAGGCTGTGCCGATCATTACCAGTTCCAATCTCCCGCACAGACTATAGCGGACGGAGTGTTTGATTCGGATAATGTTCATTATGCATTACCCGCTCGATATAAAACTTTCCGAGACGGCGACTTGTTATCTTCATCACCAACGCTGATTGAGAAACTTTTGATCAGCAACTCTCCAAACGCAGCAAATAAACCTACGTATACCCACTACATGCCCATTATTATACCAAGCCTCGCTTATTCCAGTGGCAGTGTTCCTACACGTTCGCCTTCGTATCCACCGGTTTTTGTGCATAAATAACCATGCTACCACCAATCAGCCACTCACTCACTCACTCACTCACACACACACAACTCAAAAAAAAAGGGGGGGGGGAAGACTCACACCGGCCAATAAGCATGACACCCCGGATCCCTCATCTCGCTCCGAACCTTTGCCAACAAAACCTTCAACTCATCCAACTTCCACCCGGCATAAAAGGTAAAAAGCTTCAAACTCAGGCCCTCGATGCCCTCGAGCATTGCACTCAGCTGCAATAACCCGGCCTCCCGCAGCCTCTTCTGCTTCGCCCACGGCCCAATCGGAAGCTTGAATTCCTGTACCTGCGGGTCCACAAAGCCCGCTTTGGTGAGACCCTCGAGCAGGAAGGATACGGATGTGCGCAACTCGATGCCTGCTTTGCGGCCGGCGGCGCCTTGTTGCATGCACCATGTCAAGAAGGATGTGCCGGGGTTGCGGGAGGTGGGTTGGATAACGGCCATGTAGTCCATTTCTTGGAGTTCGATGTAGGCGCCGGGTTTGGTGTGACTAGTGCATGTAGTTTGCGGCTCAGTTCACGGCATTCGGGTGGATAGAGCGGGGAGGGGGGAGGAGAGAATTTTTGTTTTAGATTGGACGTACCGGTATGCTTGGGCGAAGAGCTTGTCCCAGTTGCGGATGCAGGCCGTTAGGGTGCGGATATGGACGAGGTCGAAGTGGTTGATTGGCCATGTCCACTGTTGTTCTGCATCGTCGATTTCGAATTTGACATTAGGGGGGACCCTTGGTTGTCAGTGCGTCCTTCATCCCTCTTTATAAATTTTCTCACCATGTAGGTTGGATAGGACTTAGATCCGTCGCAGTGACTGATTCACACCTTAGCACCATTCACATTCACCACCACCACCACCACCACCACCCTCCTCACCCCTAAACAAGACACTTACTCGTTGCCTCGGGAAACTCTTCCGCCGCATCAATCGCCCAAATGCCAGTCCCGGTTCCTACATCGAGAATCTGCTGGGGCTGTTTCAACGGGGCGAAAATGATCTTGTCGCTAAAGATTTTCTGCAGCGAGGCATATTTGATATCAAGTCTATCTTGCTCTTGCTCATCATCTGGAAACATGTATTTACCCGCTTGGTAGGAGTGATACCTCCTACCGTTTTCGTACCGGCCTCTCATGATGCTGGATGTCAGGGAGGCGGTTTCCGAGGCAATGTCTGCGTAGGCGGAATCTGAATCGTCGGAGACGGGGTCGAGGGAGTCATTGCCGGGAGGAATATGCTGGGTAGGATCTGTTTCATGCTCGACAGTACTTGCCATTTGGTGATATTTATTTCAGTGGGGTCTTGTTTTCCTTCTCTAAAATGGATAGTGTGATGCACGTCTTGCTTCAGGAAAAGTGTAGACCGTAGCGCAGGGTTCGCAGCAAAGGTATGGCGGTAGATTAGGATGGGTATATGTCGACACCTGGTCGTATGTATCTATTTAAACGCGGTGCAGGTACTCGAACGACCGTGTCTGTCCACATGCCTACGCAGGGTTGCCCTGTAGTAAGCTGCACACAGAGCCTAACGGGCCGAATCGACGTCCAACGCTGATTGATTACCATGTAATAGGAATGCCACATCACAATACATAAGCGATCCTCACCTATTCGCGCAGTCCGTAATGCGAAAGTTACGGCCGAAATCTGACTGTGGTTGGTGCTTCGGTCTCGCCCAAATCGTGGATGGTTTACGTCCCTGCGCAAGGATAGGATGGGCTTAGAAGCCGAGCATCAAAGGAGGAGATAGGCTACCAGACTAATTAATTAGATAATTACCCAAACCAGTTTGTACGATATGGATGCCCCGCAGTGGCAAGCTCCAACCGAAGCGCCCGCCGCTTGCGCGCATACACGACATGCAAACAACCTTACCCACCTACTATCAAGACGTCCTTAAACGCAGCTAGGCTGTGGGAACGGCTATACAGTCAGGTGTTAGACGCGGATACGTACGTAAAGCCTGTATGTCACATTCTAATGATCAGGGATGTTCGGAAGCTGACCGCGGATAATAGAAATTGAGCAGCTCATGTGCAGCACTGACAATGCTCTTGAATGTCGGCCTTTCGCCTTCTTCTATAATAACCGATTTGCTTGGATAAAATAAAAAGGTCAGCAAGTAGTTGAATGCAAAGGTAGCAATGGAAGAAACCGGGAACTCAGCAATATCTACGCCTGGATATACCCACCACTCCCTAAAAGTCTAGACTCGTAAAGTCGGTGAGCGTAACCCTCCTCAAATACTTTACCGAGAAAAAAGCCCATGTCGAAAATCTCCCTACCCATACACTTATCTGAAAGATCAACATGACACCTGTGCACACCAACACTACTGCTGAACCACCTCATGTCTAAAGCCAGATCCACCTCTAACCTTTCCTCGCTTCCCCTTGCATGGCACTAGAGAGTGATTAAACACAGCTATCCTAACGCCACTGAACAACACCATCCCATCTCGTGACGCAAGTCATATCCAACCAGCCAAGCGACAAACCAAAGCTACCGCGTCATGCAAGACCATCAAGACCACATCCAAGGGCACCTAAACATTGCCAAAATAGATACATAAAATTTTTGTTTACTTCATGGCTTCAAAGCAGCCCGGATACCAGTCTATAAGTCTATGCTGCCCTCCCCTAGTCCTTAAACTCGCTCAAAAACCCCTCATGAAACTTAACCAGCCTCTCAACCCACTCCGTCCCCGGCGCCAGGAATGTCGTGCGAAAATGTAACGTACCCTCCTTCTGCCCAAAGCCCTCACCCGCAACAACACAAACGCCCGTCGCCTCGAGCATGCGCTTGCAGTAAAACTCATCAGGTGCGCGGCCCTCGCGCTTGGCAGCCTCGATCGCCTTGGCAGGCAATTTGATAGTGGGGAACAGGTACATGGAGCCCTGGGGCTCGCCGCACACGACGCCATCCATGCGTTCAAATGCCTTCCAAAGGGCGTACGCGCGCTCCTTAAGGCCGGCGAAGATAGCGTCGTACTCCTTGCGGTATAGCGGGTAGGACTCGTCGCCTTCGCGCGGGGGGTTGACCATCATTTCGACGATGCTTTGGCCGAGGACCGGCGGGCAGAGCTGGATGGAGACGAATTTGTAGACTTCGGCTGCGACTTCGGGCGCGAAATTGATGAGCTCGAAGTAGCCGCCGCGGTGGCCGCATTCGCCGACCATGCCCTTGGAAACGGAGTGCAGAGAGGCGAGCTCGATATGGGCGTAGTCTGGGGAGCTGGCTTGGAGGTCGCGGAGCGCTTTTTTGAAGGAGATGAATTCGCCGATGAAGACGTTTGTTTGGTAGACTTCGTCGGCAATGACGACGAGGTTTTTGGCCGCGGCGAATTTGAGGACTGCGGTAATGTCTGGCGCGGAGAGGGAGGCGCCGGTGGGGTTGCCTGGGTTAATGACGCAGATGGCTTTGACGTCGGTGCCTTCTGAGATGGCTTTCTCGTAGGCGGAGGTGATGGCTTCCATGGAGGTGCCCCAGGCTTGCTCTTCTTCGAGGTAGTAGGGGACGACGCGGGCGTTGAGGACGGCGAGGGTGGCGGTGTAGAGGGGGTATTGAGGGATGGGGACCATAATGCCTGTTTCTGGCTTGGCGCATATGGTGTGGAGGAGGGTGTTTACGCCAGAGGAGGCGCCGTTGCTGAGGTAGATGTTGTCGACGCTGGCTGGGTAGCCATCTCGGCCTGGAGCTGTCAGTATAGAGAATAGTAGGGGGAGAAAAGACATACGCTCAATATACTCTGCAACACTCTTTCTGATTCCTGGAACTCCCTGGCTCTGGCTGTATGCTCCCACGCTCTTGACCTCCTTCAGCAACCGCCTTGCCCTCGCAATCACATCCTTTTTATACCCCAGACTCCCAATCAGCACATCCTCATGCTCCAACAAGCCAGGATTCTCCAGCAGACTAGCGACCTGTCTGAAGAAAGTGATGGGCTTCTGGTCTAGCTGTTGAGGGTTTCCAATGTTGGCTGCAATGACAGTGTCGAAAGGCAAGTCCTTGCCCTCGCCTTTGGCCAGCTTTGCGCGGTATTCCTCAGACTTGACGGCCAATTCGCCACGCACGGCATATTTGGCAGCGCGGACATGTGGGTTAATGTTATCGATAGTCAAGACGCCTGGCGAAGAGGTGGACGCCATGGTGCGGACGCGGAGAGGTGAAGTGAGTAGGAAGGGTCGAGGTGCTAGTTAGAAAGGAAGAAGTGAGCCACAGATCTAGTACGTGTATGGATGTGTATATGTATGACAAAAAGCACCAGCAGAAGCAATAAGTACTGGATGCCCAGCTATCGGATCTTCTTCCTGCGACGCCGTATGATTCACGGCATCGAGGCCGTGGGCTTTTTTTGTATGCCGCGTGGTGCCCCACTAGCATTCATGCCCGTGTCTCGCCGCACCTGCTTACAGGGCCAATGCAAGGTGCACGATTCGGATAGGAAAGGCGGTGGAAAATATTTACCTCTACCACCACCAACAGCCAACACCCGTGTCCTCACGGCGCGTGAGCTGATGGTTGACTGACACAGGCGTTGGGCCGATGACAGCGTCATTGCGAGACCCTGCTTATCGTCGGCCCAGAGATCTGACCACCCCACACTGCCGCCGCGGGATCTGCCGATGGGTGGCCGGACAGCAGGACGACGCTTGGCTTGTTGGTTGGAGCGTTGTCTAATGAGCGTGGGCGTTGGGAAAAGGCAGAGATAGAAGAAAAAGACGCGTGGGTGCACAGGCGAGAATATATCTCCGCCTAACCCATCTCACCGCATCGCTTTGACCTGCACGACGAGGAAGCTTGGGCCAGGACAGTGATCTAGCACGAATAGGCAACGTGATGCCGAGGGCGGATGGCGGATGATAGGCAATCTAGATGCAGTGGTGGCACTTGCTACCATTCCCGCTTCATACTCAGCGACCAGTACGCTGTATGCATCTAAGTCTACAGTGCTTTACATTACACTCTACCCTTCGACTCAACCACGCTCGCTCCCCCTCAGCCTTACAGACTGTCCGTACTTCTGCAGCTTGGTGATGAGCTGGTCGCCCTGCTTGACTACGTCTGCATACTGCTTGTTCTTGTCGTCCGGTCGGTTGGTCTCAATGATGCCCTTGACGCGGTCAATCGTGCAAGGGATGCGGTCTGCGGCGATGAATTTGGCCAGATCCCTGCGCAGCGTTAGCGTATGTCGATCCGATTAGTAGAGACACTTACTTGTCGAGAAAGTCCACGGTGACACCAAAGTCATTGGCCATGCTCTGCAAACCTACGACGCGGTACGACTGGAGGAGTTGCTGGTAGCCCCGCAGTCGCATCTCGCGAACGTACCAGCCGCGATGCTCGTAGAGATAACGGTCCTGGCCGAGAAAAGCGACCTCGACCTCGCCCAGGGCGCCAAAGAAACTCTTGTAGTCGCCCTCGTACAGGCTCTTGACGAGCTTGGCCAGCGGCGAGAAGTCGATGGCTACTTCGTCGTGCTGCTGTCCGCCAAGCGTGGTGAGGTTGACGGCGGCCGGTGCTGGTGTTGCTGTTGAGCTTGAGGCGTCTGCCATTTCCTCGTCGCCAGCCGCTGGCCCTGCCGATGCCTGGCCGCTCAACGCAGAGAGCTTCTCCTCGCCACTGCCGACAATGGCCTTGATCTCGGGTGCATCCACCACCTTTGACTTGAAATCGACGCGCTTGAGCGACACGGAGCCGGCCAGTATTGCGTAGATGACGAGGTTAGAGTAGCTGCATAGCTCGTAGCTGGTGAAGGTGGACAAGCTGTCGAGGAGGAGCGGGGCAGCCTGCAGGTGTGATCGCACGGTAAGGTAGTGTAGGCCGGTATATGCCTTGAGCCGGTTCCGGCGGTCCCAGTCGCCTCCGCTCTCGACCAGCGCACTTGCCCGGTCGATGCTCTTCTTAGCCAGCACCCGGTCGCCGAAGAAGAGGGCGATTCGTATTATGGCAAGGACGAGGTCAATCTTGGTGCCCAAAATGCCCGTCTTTTCGAAAATGGCCTCGTAGCTGGCGATGGCTTTGTCCTGGAGGAGTCAGTTTGGCTTGGTACCGCTATATGTATGATGTCCCACCTTGTCGCCTATGCGGTTGTAGAGCTCTGCGCGCTTGCCACGCGCTGCTTGCACTTCCGTCTCGCCTGCCTTCTCTGCCGCCTCGTCTTCTTCCTTCTGTATAGCTTCCAGCTCCTTTTCATTTTCTGCCTTTAAGCTCTCATACCGCTTCTCGTCCCACGAAAGCGGCACCTCTAGCAACGGGTTCCGTGTGGCCAGCATGTTTGCCATGCTGGCCGAGGGTCGTCGCTGGCTAGTTGGATGTTCTGCCGAGCCTTCGCCGGGTGCATTCAGGACGCCATCAGATGGATGCGCAAGGTACCGGTACAGCGGCGCCATCTTGTGTTCCGTGATGGCATCTTCGACCGACTTGAGCGACGACTGCTTGACCGATTTGGAGGCGGCGGGGTTGGTGAGCTGGAAAACATGCTGGGCCAGTTGTAGGTCGGGGTATTTGGCAAACTGAGGATCACCCATTGTGGCGGTATGAAGGTAAAGGCGGGAGATGGGGTGTGTTGGGGTGAGAGAGAAGTGTCGTGTGTGTTTATCATTTGTCAATGAGGCTCTACAACTGAGGAAGAGCTCCGGCCTTGGCGCCACAACCCCGTTGCTCTCACCTCCAGCCTCACCTTCCGTGTCTCACTGTTCCTTCTCTACGCCCAAATTATTTATATTCGCTTAATACCCCAATTTCTAGCCCTCCACCCCATTCCCCAACTTCATCCACTGCAAACACCCGTCCACCATGGCAGGCGACCGCGACAACAGCAGGAAGCGCGCGCGCTCCCCGTCTAGATCGCCCTCACGCTCTCCCCCACGCCAACGAAAGCGGCCCGGTGCCGGTGCACGTCTTTCCGCCGCCGACCGAGAAGCCGCTCGTAGACGTCAACGGGAACGCGAGGAAGACGAGGCAAGGCGGGCCCAGCGCGAGGCTGCGCAGCGAGGTGTTCACGATGTGGTCAAACAGCATTACAACATGGTGCCTGAACGTGGCCGCGAGTTCCGCAAAACAGACAGCAAGATCAAAGGACTGCGCAGCTTCAACAATTGGGTCAAGTCGTCCACGATACAGAAGTTCATTGGCGACGAGCGCAATCTGCGCATTCTCGACATTGGCTGTGGCAAGGGCGGTGATTTGCAGAAATGGCAAGCTTCAAGAAAGGTCGAGCTCTATGTGGGCTGTGATCCGGCTGATGTCTCGATCAAACAGGCCAAGGATCGGTATGCAGAGATGCAAAAGAAGTCTCGCCGCATATTCCACGCCGAGTTCTACGCGAAAGACTGTTTTGGCGAGTGGCTGGGCGACATTCCCATCATCAAGGACGTTGGCATCGACCCTGCTGCCGGACCTGGTAATGCCATGAGCCAGCGATGGGGCGGCGGCGGCTGGGACATGGTCACCATGATGTTCTGCATGCACTACGCCTTTGAAAGCGAGGCCAAGGCCAAGGGTATGCTCAGGAATGTGTCAGGCGCGCTGAAGAAGGGCGGGCGATTCATTGGATGCATCCCCAATTCGGATGTTCTTACCCAGAAGGTCATTGACCACCACAAAGCACGGGGTACCGCGCCACCTGAGACAAACACTAGAGATGTAGAGGAAGACGATCGACCTGCCTTTGCTAGCGACGATGAGGACGACTGGGATCCGGAGAAGAGTCTTGACAGCCCCAAGCCGGGCGAGTCGGAGCATGCCAATGGCGAGTCGAGCAAAGGCAAAGACGCAGCTGAACAGAAGAGCAAAGAGCAGGAAGACGGTGAGGTAGAAGATGAAGGCTTTCGCTTCGGCAACTCCATCTACAGCGTCAAATTCCCCGGCAAAACCCCGCCAGACGGTACCTTCCGGCCTCCTTATGGCTGGAAGTACTTTTACTTTCTCGAAGAGGCCGTGGAAGCGCCTGAATATGTCGTCCCATGGGAGGCGTTCCGTGCGCTGGCAGAAGATTACAACCTCGAGCTCCAGTACCGGAAGCCGTTCCGAGAAGTGTGGGATGAGCAGAAGGACGACCCAGAGCTGGGGCCGCTGAGCGAGCGCATGGGCGTGCGAGACCGCGCGACTGGACGGCTGCGGACGACAGAGGAGGAGCTGGAGGCGGCGGATTTCTATCATACTTTCTGCTTCTACAAGGTGTAATTGGGGTGGATAGCATGCCCCAAGCGGGACAATCAAGTCGAGCTCACGTGTAATATTACCAACTCATACAGCATGAAATAAACTTCTCACGCCGCCAAAATCTACAAAACATTTCTCCAGCGCCTGTCGGACTTCTTTCATCATTCATCGTAGATAGATGACTAGCAAATTGCGTTAGCCGTGTTTCGCGTGACACAACGCCGCCAGCTATTGCCGAGGCCGAGGTCCCTATTCGCCATCACAAGCTCCCACACCTCCGACAACCTCACGTCGCTCATTAACCACCACTCCTTACCCATCCAACCCAACCACACCCATCTCTACCCGAAGCTGGCCTTCCGCCCACACTGCAACCATGGTCGCAACAACGCTCATCCACCACCCAACCGCCTCGCATTACCTCAAATACGTCGCAACAACCGGTGCGCCCCGTCCCCCCAGTTCACCCTTGTACCTAGTAACTAATGGTTGCATCAGTCGGCCGCGACAAGGTGCTCCGCACCTTGCAATACTTCAGCCGCTTTCTGGCCTGGTACCTGTACCGCACGAACCGACCAGCATCGTCCATCGCGCCATTCGATGCAGCCAAGAAACAATTCGGCGCCACGCGCAAGCTGATGCGCGTGGGGAAGTTCGTCGAGCACTTCCGGGCAGCGGCAGTCGCGAGTGAGGGCCAGGGAGAAGGCGTGGCCAAGGCGTTGGTGGTTGGTAGGCAGTTGGGATATGCGTTTTATATGCTGCTGGATAATGTTTGCGTGGTGAGTACCGATTCCCGGGTGGATGGATGGGATTCGGCGTGCTAATATGGTGCAGCTCGACGCAACAAACATCTATAAATTCGGCAGCGCCACGCGCCTGCTGCGCGAAGCGTACCGCGCGTGGTTCACCGGCCTGTCCTTCTCCATTGCGTCCGGCGTGTACAGCTACTACGGGCTGACGCAGCGATCGCGCACGATATCTGCGTCGGGCGATCCGGAGAAGGTGGTTGAGAAGAAGAAGGTGGAGCGCGAGTTGAACGCTGTGGCGGTGCAGCTTGTGAGCGATTTGTGCGACATTGCGATTCCGAGCAGTGCGTTGGGATGGGTGGATTTGGACGATGGCATTGTAGGGTTGGCGGGGACGGCGAGCAGTTTGATCGGGGTTTGGGGACAGTGGAAGAAGACGGCATAGACAATGCTCGAAGGGGTGGGGAGATGGGGAAGTCGGGTTGGTGTTGGGGTGTAGAAGATAATTTTTTATTTCATCTATTTTTCACATCTGGGGTATGCATCACGTGCGTTCCTACCTTATTTTCGTTTAGTTCTTACGCTTGCGAGAAGCGCAGATCGCGTGGTAGGCCGAATCTGGCTCTCCTATTGATTCCTCGTCTTACTCACACAACGCCATCCAGCCACCAAGACACCAACGCCGCTCCACCCCCGCCGCATACGGGCTTACCCACAGCGACCACGCCGAAACATGCCGATGTGAGGCGTGTCCGGGCTTGGAACGCAAGTACACAGCGGTGAGCCGGGATTGGAAGTGCGGCACAGACACACGCACAGGACGAGGATAATGTTCGCTGGGAAACGGCGCGCACTTGGAGATTTGATGTGGGGATGCAGGACGAGCAACGGATACAGATCGACGCGCGAACAAACAGCCAAAGCTTCTGCCAGTTGCATGCAGCAGAAAGCCCCAGCGTTGGCACTCGGTACACATGCTTGGCCCTGCGAAACCCTACCAAGACAGCGCTGAGCGTAGCGTTTTACGTCTCGACACTAGGTACATGCAACACGATGAACGCATGGCGAGCTTGTTTGGTAAGTTTGCGCACGGATAGCCACAAAGGGGACCTCGCCTCGGCAACCATCCAATGGTGGGGAACCAGGGGGGGGGGCATTTGGCATGAACTGATTCCAACGCGTGTCTGTGACATTTTATGGTGATCTCCCAGCGCGCCGGGTTGTCGTAATTTAAACGGGCGGCGGCGTTATCTACATGCGATTCGTGAGGGCGCCAAGTCATCAAGTAGTGAAAAGGTAATCGCGCCACAGGCCGTGTTCGCCTGGTAGTGTATGGCGAAAGATGGGCGATGGGCGGGGTGCATGTGTAGTCAAACATGGCGCTGGGCGATAGGCTAATGTCGCTATGCAAGATGCATCGACAAGAACGTCAGATTCAGGGCCGAAAGTTTGCTGCGATGCAGGTCGGTCCTGGCTAGTTAGTAGCTCTATTTGAGACTAGGGCTGGTACTTATGTACTTGTTCTCTATCATAAAAGGTTTTACCTTCTATACCAACGCTTACAGATTTTGGATCAGCTGGTATCGAAGAGAGAGACCGGGGAGAGACACTTGTTGCTCTTTCATAGACATCTCTACTTCTGCGGCAGCTGTAATAGCAGCAGCTTCCTGTTACAACTCACTTCACTCCACCAGCGCAGCGCCAGCCATAGCAGCACGATTCATTGATCCATCAGGCGCCCTGATAACACGGATAGGCAATGGCTCGAGAGACGGCCTTCCTTTGGCCAACCAAAAAAAATGGTGTCTCTTCTTCTCTAATTTCGCTATCCCCATCTACTTTCAAATCCGCTCCGCCCCCACTTCCTTGTGTCTTGCTGCGGTCTAGATTTAGGGCAATCTGAAGCTTCAACAAATCCAGATCCGATGGGTTGGCGAATTTCGCGTCTCTCGGGCGATTCCGACCTCCTCCTTTTACGGTCAACTGGCCCCCATATTCTGAGGCTCGCTCCTGGTGTGGGTAAATTTGGGCATCCCCGGCCACGCGGCGTTATATTTGCTCTGGAAATGAGACTTACCACAGGACGAACATCCTCGCCTGTATTCTGGTCGATGTTCTTCACGGACAGGTGAAGCCTTGCTTTATCTATAGCCCTGACCTTGACTGGGAGGCTATACGCAACTACTCCTGAAACATGGCCAACACGCCGCTTTGTTGTTTTTGAAACTTGCATGAACCCTTCTGCTGTGCTTTCTTAAGTGATACGAAGGTATTATAGTCTATGACTCTAGCTTTGTGACTATTGTATATATGGCTTAGAATAAAGTTAGTATTCGCCTTTGGTGCAAATTGGCGGCGTTTCTTTCTAGGGTCGCAATGCTTGCCAACTCTATCCTCTCCCTCTCGATTACAATGCTGGCGTTGCCTTTTCTGATCGTACTTATCACTCTGTCGGTACCCCAGCTCTGCATCTGTGAATACCTCGCGACTTTGAACTCGACCTCGAGTTGAACTGCGGTGGTGTTCACAACTAAAACTATTACTACGACTGTTAGCAGTACTCCAGCGCCGCTCTCGAGTTTGAGATTTGTCGTTGCTAAGGGAGGGCACCAGCAGAAATGTTGACAAGCCCTTTACATTATCATCTGAATCTTGGATTGGCGCTTCATCAGGGAGGGCAAGGCTATATTACTGGGGTCTACTAAATAAATTTATAATTGTAAATATTTTATATTTATTTATTACAATTTTTAGACTATTACGTACTATGACGATAGTCGTAGTTTTTGAGTTGTAGGCCCTGTCGCTAAGTGGTATGGCGTACAACTGAATGAATGCGACCTTCGAAATACCCACGCGCTAATTCACATCCTTTTAGCGTAAAGTATAAATCCATAAACCATAGCCTCTTGATTTGCTGATTACAGCCGTTCAATTGAGCAAAAACTAAGTTTGCGCTATAGGGATGCGAACATGCGAATCGACGTGCCTATGCCGTGCAGCCTCGAGTCAGACACAAAAGCAAGTAGATGGGCCCGGATACGGTGTACGCGAAACACAGAGTGCACCGGCAGCAAATTGTCTACGCAGATATAACGGGGATACTTCTACGTAGAGGCAGTTTGCTCTGCAGAAGCAAGCAGGCACACCGGGTCGCTCACCGCGTGCGAGTTTGGCAGCGGGCGGTTGGCCCAAAGCATATGGCGCTATCGTTGTTTCAGTGGTCTCCCCGCAAAAGAGAAGCGTTTCCTGGGTTTGGGCGACGAGATGGTGCACAATAGTCTACCTTCACAACGGCAGGTGGACCGCCTGTCAAACGCAGGCGAGCCCACTTGCTCGTGGCAATCCTGCTGCCTGTATCCACCTGCATCCGCTACAGGAGCTGTTCGTGCTGGGACCTGGGGCTTGATGGCTACTACCGGTATGGTGTTGCAGCGTCGCAGGGGCTGAATCGCCACAACGACGCACATGGGGTTGCAATCTTATGTAGACTAGAGGGCCTCCGCTAGCTGCGTGAGCCTAGCATGCGTCGCCTACTACCGTAGCAGCGCCGACACCACTGCACCTCCTCTCGAAGGAGTGCCCTGCCGCCGTCACACTAGACGTGCTGGACTCTTCGGCGCATTCCATGTGAAAAGCACACATGTTTGTGCGGCGCCATCGCCCAGCAACCCTTGCACCGAACCGTTATGGTCCCATGTGCCACACCCGCCCTGCACCGCGCGAAAACAGGCTAGCGCCCTCGCCTGGCCTGAAGGTTGCTGCTATTACAGGCGTGCACTGCTGATCCTACGGCACACGCGTGGACACCGGGTTTCAAAGAACCACCGGAATACTGTCGCCCCATCGCACGGAGCCGCCACCAACGGGCGTCACCGGCAAGGCCTACCAGCGCTTCTTTGGGTGCTCCCTTTCTGACTTCTGGCTGATTGCGCCTTTCGTCTGGCATGTGGCTTCGCGCCGGTCCATGGCAAAGAGGAAACTCGCCCACCCGCTAGCCTAGACAGCAGAACCGGTATCTAATCGAGATCGCTAAAAACAAGGTTCTGCTACACGGTTTCAACCACCTACCAACGCACCCAATCACGCCCCCGCACCCTCGCTTCCCTCCCCTCAGCCCGCTTCTGCCTCTCTATCCCGTTTCCATGCCGCTCTGCCTTTCTCCAGTAGCGCACGCCCCGGGCTCCGACTACTGTTCCCTGCCATGCCTTTCCTCATGTCATTCGCCATGGCAGGGGTTCGGAATTGCACAGCACAGCCTGGCTCGTTGTCCCTGGGCCTAAACTGATCCTCCCCGGGACAGGCAGGGGGTTGTGTGTTGTCGAGTTTTAGTAAGAAGCAGTGCACAGTCTAGGCAGTGGGTTGCCCGCTTATATCACTTGTGCACCCTCTGGTTTGGCCCAGCCTTGTTCTGCCTATCTGAACTGTTCGACCGACCGACTTGGTCGTGCATATATCTACTTTCTTATCGATTCTGGCGGAATATGTAGGGGGGCGCCGAATTGGGTTACACGTTGTATGCGGAACAGTATTCATAGTTTGGACTGATTAGGGTTATTGGGGTCGACCATTATGTTGATGAACTTCAACGATGGGTTCGGGGATCCCAAGAATCATCCGGATAATGCGCAGTTGCCGAATGTTAATGAGCCGGCGACGATCCTGGGGGTGACGATTTCTATGCTGGTACGTACAGAGCCGTTGAAGTTTTGATGCTTGTGCTGACAGTGGCAGGGAATGGGTATCATTGCCATTTCTCTACGGCTATGGGTGCGGTTTCGAGATAGTCTTTGGGGATGGGACGATTTGTTTGTGCTGCTTGCTGGCCTGTCGAGCATTGTTGGGGACACCATAGTGTGTCTCAGTAAGTATGTCGGTCTTGTCGTTCGTCACTTGCTAACGAGACGACAGTGCCTGCAGACGGGCTAGGCTTGCACATGGGGACGCTCACCTACAGCATGCTTATGTCGTATTTCAGGGTACGTTGGACTGTTTGTAATAGGAACTCCCACTGACCTTTGCAGCACGTGTACGTCACGAATCTGATATACTGCGGCAGTGCAGCCTTCATCAAGCTTGCCATTCTCTTCCAGTATCTCCGCCTCTTTGCTGAATCTGCGGCGTCGACAAACACCGCACAGTATCGCCTTGCTCGCCTGGTTACTATTTCCCTCATCATCCTAACGTCTGTCTGGGGCTCCATCTTCTTCTTCCTCGCAGTCTTCCCATGCAACCCCATCCCAAAGTACTGGAACATCCGGCTCAGCGGCAAGTGTTTTGGCTGGGGCACCAAATACCCTACGCAGTTCTACCCCATGTTCGCCGCACACTCGGCCAGCAACATGTTCCTCGACCTCTTAGTCCTCGCCGTCCCCATCCCCTTCCTCAGCATGCTCCGTCTCGCCAACAGAAGCAGGACCGGCCTCATCACCCTATTCACCCTGGGCCTCATGTAAGTCGCCACCACAATCTACCTCTACCCAAGCTAACCGCCAAAGCGTCTGCGCCGTCTCTGTCGGCCGCCTCATCTCCTTCTGCGTAACCCGCGCAGGCACTTACCCCACACTCGACATGACCTTCTACACGCCCATCATCTACATCTTCTCCGTCCTCGAAGTCAACATCTGCATCATCACCGCCTCTATCCCTATTTTCTACCCCGTCATCGCGACCCTTGCCACTAACAAGATCTGGGTCGTCAACGAAATCGAAATCCGTGTTGAGTCAAGTTCGCGCAGGAGTACGTCTGCGGCTACCGCAGATATCGGCCTCGTCGAACAGGGCGCGTGGAGTAAGCTCGAGGGAGAGGACAAGTGTAAGAGGATCAGCGTGATGCCCAAGTATGAGCAGAGGCATAAGCGCAGCGTGTCAGTTGTGCGTGCGCCTGAGGAGGTGCGGGGCTCGAGCGAGTCGCAGCGCAAGTTGTTTCAGGCGAGGAGTTCGGAGGTAGCGGTGGGTGAAGGGAGGGATTGGTTTGCCGAGGGAGCGGCGAGGGTGGAGAAGAAGTGATGTTGTATGATTAAATGGGATTGGATGGGCGGGATGGATTGGATTGATTAGCGTGATACCCTGAATGCAATGCAATGAATCGTTTGTTTGTCATCGTATCGACCTGGACAAGTCACGTGTTGTGTAAAGCAAGCTTTGACCGAGCCGCGGAAGAGCTTGTGTGGGGCTTGAACAAAGCTTGGTATCGAGCCCCCCCCCCCCTCCCCAGCCCTCTCTTGACCCCCTTTGCACACCGCGACGCAGAATCCACATAGATAGGACCGACACATGTCTACTTTGCATTCCTCCGTGCAGCAAATAAAAGAGGCAATCATGTACCTCGGCCCCCGAACCTTCGCCAGCCGGTGTGCACGTCACTGCATGAGACGATGCAGTCGATCACAGGGCTTGTGCAGGCGAATTCGGCGCCGGCGGGGGGGGGGGGGCGCAATGTACGTCAACGGCTGCAACGTTATGTTATGTTACGTTACGTTACGTTAAATAGTCTGGCAACCCGCCGAATCCAGCCTGTCACCTTGCGTTTCTGCGCAACTCGCACTTTGCACTGCTACCATGGCATCTGCTGCTGAGCGCGAGGCTGAAAAGCACGAGGGTTCAGATGTTGAGCGGCGTGGGAGCGTGGCGCGCACGGAGAAGGGGAAGTGGGAGAGGCTGTGGCCTGTGATTGCGTGTGGCGCGGGGCTGTTTAGTGATGGGTATTTGAATAATGTGTGTTTCTTGTTTTGGGCGTGAAGGTGTATGCGATTGGGCTAATGTGTGGACAGATTATCGGCCCGGTGAACACGATGCTCAAGAGGATCTATCCCGAGGCGTATGCGAAGTCGTCGGCGCAGGCCAATGTAGCGAGCATCACGTTTGCAGGGACGGTGTTGGGCATGTTGGTATTTGGATGTGAGTATGGGATGATATGTATGAGCATCTTGGAGTCGCTAACATGCCACAGATACATCAGATCACTACTCCAGAAAATGGTCTCTCTTCATATCCACAATCATCATCATTCTCTTCGCCACACTCGGCACAGGGTCGTACGGCGCCGGTGGGAGTCCCACAGGCCTTCTATCTGCGCTCGTCGCATACCGTTTCTTCCTCGGAATCGGTACGTCTGTCCCTCTCCATCTGCCACCCCCAAACTAAACGCAGCAGGCATCGGAGGCGAATATCCCGCAGGAAGTGTGGGCTGCGCCGAATCCACCGGCGAACTCAAACAAGGCTCGCGCAACAAATGGTTCATCCTCTTCACCAACGTGCAAATCGACCTCGCCTTCCTCATCGCCGCCATCGTCGCCACCATCGTTGTCGTCATCACCGGCGAAAACCACCTGCGCGTCGCCTGGCGCGTGTGTCTCGGCATCGGCATCCTGCCCCCGCTCTCGCTGCTTTATCTGCGGCTCAAGTTGCAGGAGCCCGAGGCGTTTAAGCGCGAGTCGCTGGCCAAGGCGAAGACGCCGTGGATGCTCGTCATCAGGTACTACTGGTTTCGCCTGAGCATTGTCAGCATCATCTGGTTCATCTACGATTTCAGCGCATACTCGTTCGGCATCTACGCCACGTCCATCTTGGCGAATTTGCTCGGCGAGAAGGCGCCGCTGTGGAAGTCGCTGGCGTGGAATATCTTGATCAATTTCTTTTACATGCCCGGGTGCTTGGCTGGTGCGTTTGTCGCGGATTTGCCGTCCATGGGGCCGAAGAAGACGCTGTGTATTGGCGTTACGGCGCAGGCTGTTATTGGGTTTATCATGGCGGGGTGCTATCCTTGGCTCAACAAGCCGGAGAATGTGGCCGGGTTTGTGGTCGTGTATGGCCTTTTTCTGGCTCTTGGGGAGTTTGGCCCGGGCGACAATATCGGGCTTGTGGCGTCCAAGACGTGTGCGACTGGTATTCGGTATGACAGCGATACATCTCCGACCTTACTGGCATTCAGGACTGACATTTCGCAGTGGCCAGTACTATGGCATAGCTGCCGCAATCGGCAAGATTGGCGCCTTCGCTGGCTCTTACGCCCTTGATGCTCTGCAGAAAGCGGCGGGCGACGACGAGATTGCTGCGGGCCGAAATCCGTTCTTCGTAGCATCCTCGCTGGCTCTTCTTGCGGCCGGATTGGTCCTGTTGCTTCCCCATATCGGCCAGGATACTATCGATCAAGAGGACATCAACTTCAGGGAGTATTTGCTGGCGAACGGATACGATACGAGCAAGATGGGCTTGCAGAGCATCAGCGCGACCAATATCGATGAAGAAGACGTCGTGCCGGGAAGCGTAGAGACTGAGAAGGCCAAACATGCGCAGTGAGCGGATACGAGGTAACTTCTCCACCCCGTCTACCCATCCTGTTCCCGCAAAACAATCTACGCAGCAAATTCAAACCATCACATGTTGCTCCAAAACAGAACGCTCGTGAAGGCAACCATACCCCATCAAGCCTAGCCAGCGACTAGTCTGCCGAGGTCTCGACTATGCCAATGGCCGCACGTCATCGGGGAGGCTCAGCGACGCATGTCTGCTCAACACCCCACCCTGGCCCCCTTGATCCTTGAACACTATGGCTGATATGACATGCGGGCGGCCGTTGGCCAGCTCGACCGTGCTGGCATCCCGTGCCGTCGACCAACTTGCCGAGGGCCTTTGTTACCTCGGACCCGTGTCTGCGACCTGAATGAATGCGTTCGGCAACATGGAACAAGCCGTCGCCCAAAGACGGCCGGCGGCTGCAGTGGGCCTAGCAGCAGCGGAGTATGGGTGTACTAAAGCTGCGAGTCCCCAACTTGTTCTGTCTGCTGAGGGCACTCCTATTCTGCCTCATTCATAGCCATGTCTCCGGCAGCCCTATCCACAGGCCACCCCACTCCAAAGCCTGCAACCAGACACACTACTACCCTATCCACCTCCCCCCCCAGCTCCACCATCCCAGCCTGGGTCAAACCAGACCTCGATCGCCTCCTCCGTGTCGAACACAACCCCGGCTCCTTCACCAGCCGCGCCCTCTCCCTCGTTGCCCTCCCCCCACATGCCATCTTCGCCCGCATCTCCAACCCGACCCCCGCCCCCGCGGCATACAGCTCCGTCCAGGCGTCGCGCGACCTGCACATCGAGCTCAACTGTGACCTCGTCTACATCAACCACAGCTGCGCGCCGAGCCTAGTATTCGACATGGCGCGGTGGGAAGTCCGTGTTGGGGACCGCGGGTTGAGCGTAGGCGACGAGCTGACGTTTTTTTACCCGAGCACCGAGTGGCGCATGGCGCAGCCTTTTGAGTGTCGATGTGGGGCGGATGGGTGTTTGGGCACGATTGCGGGCGCCAGGGATATGCATGCGCGGGTTTTGCGCGGGTTTTGGTTGAGCGAACATGTTGGGGAGTTGTTGGCGGAGAGGGATGGCGAGGAGAGGAACGAGGGCGGGGTGTAGAGGGGCTTGACAATGGTATAAATGGGGGAGGATTATAGACAGCGCTGTATTTGGAAGCATGATGCGGTGCGGGGGCGGGGATATTGTGGCATTGAAACGTGGGTAGTAATCGTGTGGGCGACAGATATATACAGCATGTAGATCAATTGCATGGGCCGCAGATATAGAGCACGCGAATCAATTGTATGGGCGATAGCATCTCGCTCCACAGCATGAACGCCTGTTTGGACGGTGGGGGCGGGGTAAATGCACCCCGAGGTCCGTCGACCAGACCATGATGGACCCCTGTCTCCAACCGGCAGTTCAATCCCCAAGCATCCTTCACCTCACTCCGCGGCATACACCATATAAGCCATGTCTCCACCCCCTTCCCCCCCCCAACTTCGCGCTACCATCCCTCCCTCCTCTTCTTCCTCCCCTCACACACCCACCCAGCCACCCCACAGCAACCACACCACACCCTCACGTGACGCAACAAACATGCACTCCCTCCCCGAAGAACTTCTCGACCGCATTGCACACTTCTCCACGCGACAGACCACCCACGCCCTAACCCTTGTGTCCCGCACCCTCAACCGCATCGCAACACCCCACCTCTACACACACATCACCCTCTCCCCCTCCTCATACACGCACCTGCGGCCCCTCGCCCACCTCCTCTGGACCTCCCCGCGGCACGCAGCCCTCGTGCGCTCCCTGTCCGTGCGCCGCGCGTACGGCAGCCATCTTGTGCCGTGGCCCGCGTGCGTCGCGTGGGATGGCGTGATTGAGCGTGTTGTGCAGCGGTGTGTTGGGGAAGGGGATGAGGCGGAGTGGGTGGGTAGGGTCAAGGAAGGGGGCGATGCGTTGGCGGTGGCGGGGCTGTTGGCTAGGAGTTTGGGGGCTGTGCGCGAGATGAGGTTTGATGGGTTTGTGCTTGTTGATCCGGGGAGGGGTGGGATGGGGGCTGCGTGTGCTTGAGGCAAAAGGTATTGGGTGTTCTAGTGAACACGATTTTTTCGGGGAATATTGCTTGTTTGCGGCATGGATGGTTCGTGTGAGTTTTGGAGCTGCTGTGTGGTGCTGAGCTGACTGTTTTGTAGAGTACGAACGGCTGTACGATCAATGTCTTTGAAGATGGGCCTTCATTTTATCCGTGTTGCTCGGTGATGCCGTTGGTGGTTGACACCACGTGCGGACGAACCCTGGAACGTACTCGAGCTTATCGTCAGGGTTCAACTTCCTTCCATGGATTGTTTTTGCGAATTATTGTGAGGAATGTGGCTATGAAAACAGCTATGACGCCCGTCTATCCAAACCGTGGAATTCTTCAAGCGTTCCTTGATCGACGGGACAAGACTTTAAAGTATGGATCGCGATGTGCTGTCCTCACTGCCGAACTGTTGAATTTTCGTCTCTCGTCGCCTTTGTTGTTGTTTGAACTTCTTTTCCAGCATGTATTCTTCGCAAGAAGATTTGGTTCCTTCGATTCAGCAATCTCCGTCGTCTTTGGCGCCGTCATCGGCTACTTGGCCTAGCTCTAGTTCCAAGGCAAGCTCGTTCGTAGACAGCACTAAAAAACCATGTGGCGTGGCAGAGAAGGTAAGTCAGTCCACACAAATTTGTGTCATCTTAAATAACACATGTTACAGAAATGGTCTCGAGAAGCTGGCTTCTGGCGGTCTTTTATTGCTATATGCATCCCACTCTTACTCTCAGCGCTTGAGGGCAGTGTAACAAACACTGCATTACCTACCATCTCGAATGCACTCAATCTCGGCACAAAATTCTCCTGGGTAGCCACGGCCTTCCTCCTCGCAGGAACAGTTGTCCAGCCCCTTTTGGGCCAGTTCGGAGACATATGGGGCAGGAAGTACCCCATGATTCTTGCCGTCTTTGTATTTGCGACTGGAAGCGTAATATGCGGAGCAGCTGATTCAGGGGCCGTACTAATCTTCGGGCGAATCGTACAAGGTCTGGGCACTGGTGGCATCGACCTTTTTGCAGAAATGATCCTGTGTGACCTCGTTCCGCTCCGTCAACGAGGCCCCTATCTTGCTATCAAGCACACGGCTTTTGGCGTGGGGACGGCTCTTGGTCCGTTACTTGGGGGTGTTTTCGCCGAGCACGGGTGGCGCTGGTGTTTCTTGATCAACATCCCCATCTGCGCCATGTCCATGGTGATCATGTGGTTTTGCCTCAGTGTTGGTGGAGGCGCGGGAGGATGTCACGTTGCGCTCATGAACGAGCTCAAAAAGGTGGATTACATCGGATCCGGCATGCTCACCACCTCCGTCGTCCTAGTCCTCGTCGCCCTCAGCATTGGCGGCGCTTCCCAGCCCTGGGCACACCCCGCAATCCTCACACCCCTCATCCTCGGCCTTCTCGGCTTCACCGCCTTCGCAGTCTGGCAGCATTCCCCTCGCTGCTCCCACCCCATCATGTCGCCGCACGTCTTCTCCAACAGCACCACAAATATCGCATTCACCCTCACTACTATCCACGGCTTCATTACCTACGGCTTCCAATTCTTCTTGCCCCCCTTCTTCCAGGCCGTCAAGGGCTCCACCCCAACGCAAGCCGGCCTCCAAGTCACGCCCACCACCCTCGTCATCGTTCTCCTCGCCGCCCTAGGCGGACCCCTCCTCTCCCTCACCGGCAAATACAAGCCCATCCACATCGCCGGCTTCGCGCTCGCCACCACAGGCCTCGGCCTCGCCCCCTTACTCAACGCCCACGCGCCCGTCGCCGTCTGGCTATCCTTCCAGCTCGTCACCGCCTCTGGCCTTGGCATCGTCATCTCCTCCATGCTCCCCGCCGTCCAAGTCAAGCTGCCAGAGTCCTCCACCGCCGCCAGCGCGGCGTCGTGGGCCTTCCTGCGCGGCACCGGCTCGCTCTTTGGCGTCGCCATCCCCGGCGCCGTATTCAACGCCCGCTTTGCCGCTCTCGCGCCATCTATCTCCTCGGCCGCCGCGCAGGCCAAAGTCTCGCGTGGCCGCGCGTACGAGTGTGCATCTGCAAGGTTCGTGAATGCGTTTGGAGATGAGGCGAAGGGCGAGATTGTTGCCGTGTTTACGCAGGCGTTGATGGCGGTTTGGGTTGCGTTTGCGGTGTTGGCCGGGATCGGGTTTGGGTTGGCGTGGGGAGAGAGGGAGTGGGTTATGCGGAGGGAGTTGAACACCGCGTATGGGTTAAAGGTAATGGGAAGGGTGGAGGAGGATTCGATGGTGGAGTTGGGGAGTGCTGGGTGTGAGGGTGTGGTAGTAGATGAGAAGAGTGGTGTGGAAGTTAGGGTAGTGTAGGCTCGGATATGAATCTCATTCAACAGCTATTGTAAGGAAAGCTCTATCGTAGATAGTTAGGCTCTATTACAGATAAGATAGAAAGAGGTTCCTAAGTTTATTTATTATCCTATTTAGGAACGAGTATTATTATATCGGGAAAGGTTTTGGAGTCGAAATTTTCGAAATTTTTAGCATGCCTGCAATACGTAGCATGGTGCTACAATGTTTCCCCAACGGCTAGCGTAGCTGGCATGCTCTCCTAATATCCTCCCAACAGCCCCAACGTCTACTACTGCGATAGGTATTACTCTATCACTACTATAGTTATATAATTATATATATAATATAAATATAAAAGGAGACAAGGTATTAAAATAGTCGCAGATCTGCATGTATAAAACTGCATCGTCAGCCAAGATAATAGATTCACACGAAAAGGAAGAACGGAAAGAAAAAGTAGTAAACAACGGCCATTGTTGTTTGAATTAGGTACACCAGTACTGCGAAGCTCCGCAAGTCCACCAATCAGCTGGCACGTCTCAAGCCCAAGCCTGCACCCTGTTGTGAGGTGGCACAGTTTCAGCCTGGTGTATACTGACAGCTGTTGCCTTCCCCGAGCCTTTCTTTCTTCATTTCTTCGATTTCTCCTCTATCTCTGGTTGAAATCAGTGAAACCTATCAAATACGCGCAAGCTCGCCAGCGGCATTACACAAGGATGACATCGGGTTCTAGCAGTTCTAGACCAAGCGATATACGATGCGCGCCCATCGTCGAAGTGCGCACCCAGGAGTGCCTCGAGGAAATGAAGAGAATGTAGCTATTGCCCTCCTGTTTCAGCTTCAGTCAGATAGCTTAATACAGCTCACAGGCCGCCGGGCAAACTCGCAAACGTGATCATCTTGATTGGCAGAACAGGCGTGGGTAAATCTGCGCTTCTCGAATACCTCACCAACGCTCAAGGCCACTCGAAGAATAGTCCCAATCCAGGTAAGAAAGAAGTATACCATCAGGTTCAGCTTTGTATGTCTAACGCAATCTCCCTCAAAGTGACGCTCAACTTCCAAATCGAACGGGTCAAGCTCGCTGGCGAGCGATACTACATCATGGACACACCCGGCTTCGATACGGACAAGGAGCAACTCGTCTTCCGTGAGATCATCCGGGGTATTAGCGAGGTCCGCCTCCATGCCAAAATCATCGGCGTCATGCTCGTCACCCGCATTAACGATAACCGCGCCGAAGCTGTCGACAACAAACTCGTCCATTTCGTCGACAAGCTCTGCGGCCCAGAATATGCAGCCCAGATCACGGCTGTCACGAACTTTTGGAACGTCTCTGAGCCGGAAGATGAGGTGGAGTTTGAGACAAGACTGGGAGAACGCTTGCAGCAATGGCGAGGCGTTCTCGGCCAGCAGTTGAAGCAGTATCAGCACGGACGCCGATATAACTCATTTGACGAAGATACAGGACAATCTCTCAAGTGGCGAGGGGACTCGGACGATATAAAGGTGTATGCCCAAAAGATGATCGTTCGCCACTACGGTAGCATCAGCCCAAAGGATCCGAGCATAGTCGTAGAGCTGTCCAAAAATCAACCGCTTGATAAAACTGCAGCAGGAGAGTTCCTTGGGATCACTGCTCGTCCAAGGGATTCTTCTTCATCTACCTCTGCATCCTCTCCAGGCCAGCCCGAGGCGATAAACCCGCCGGCAAACACCTCCGAGCCTGAAGGGGAGGAAATCCCCAGGCCATCAGCCTTGCCACGCAGGGCGAACTCGGGCCAGAACCAGACATCTCCAGAGCCAGTCGGCTCAAACCCCATCATGGAGCCCATCATGGGGGCAGCGAAATGGGGGGTGGAAAACATCGTCATTCCAATGGCTATGAATGCCCTGACCAGCTTGGCCAATGGCGCGACGATCGGAGGAGCAATGGGGGGATTTCCGAGCCACCTTAGTAAGTGCCCAGCATTACACTACTGGCTTCAAACACAATTTTTTAAGGCCAGATTCCCTTATGCTGACACCAGTCTAGACCCCCTTTCTTCCCGTGACCATTTCTTAGCCCGTAACCTGCCCGACGATCTAGGCTTTCGAACGCAATGGGCCCGCGCGCGCGGCATAACTTTAGAGCCGGGGTCGGCGGCATTTGGTGACGCTGTTCGGAATGCTATTAATCGCGAGTGGCCACTATAGTAAAATCGGGCTAGCATGTGTGTTGCGCTACTATGCGGATGGAATCTGGGCTGACTGCCTAGAATACGCTACGATCGTCACGGCCGGGTTTTGACATTCTTTATCTCGTTTGCTTGCTTTTCTCTATTACTGCATCTTTCTCGCGCCTGTGCTCCCGAATGGCTTCCTTCTTCTGTACGATGCGATGCATGCGACCTAGATCGTACAAAAGAACGTAAATTATGAAACTGACTATGATTAAACGAGGAGAAGCCTTGCTGTCGATAGATGTGGAGCTTCGAAGAGGTACGGGTTTCGTTCGTAGCATTGCTGGTGCTTTTATTTGTGGCGCAGCGTGACGCAAGCAGCTTGCCCATACGTAATGAAGTGGAAAGTGTAACTGACCTGTAGTAGCTAGAGTCTTGCCTTTGACTCGGCCTGCGACTAAAATAGAACAGCATACGTGCAAATTAGTTTCAGCTAGACGGATAAAGAGTAACGTATAATCTTTGTATTGCTTTGACACTTACCTAATGAGCGCGCTTAGCTATGCGGTGTAGCCGTATACTCTGCTCTCTATAGAGGAACTCTTGGATTCCTTCTTCTTGAGTACTTGTTATAGTTGAAGCATGGGAGACTAAGCTCTATTTATTGTTTCACCGTCCTAGGGTCCTGAGACTCGATAATTTACGTACTTTCGTAATCAAACAACGACTTACAGCTAAGGCGCGAGATGTCGCTATGAATAGAATAATCGACAGTCCACCCAGCATTATCGTAATTTTATAGTCAAAATATATTAGAATTAGTTGAACAAAAAGGTAGTATCGAGCACAAAGCTATGCGACTGCATGTTATTGACTGAGATATCTGAAAAGGCAGTAGTGTTCTATTACAGCGGTTGTTCCCGCTACAGTTGGATACATGTTAGTAACGTGCTCGAGGAGGACTTTTATCACTGAAAACCTACTTAATCCTTTTCCTTTTACGACTCAAAATTCATCTCCTATGCGTTCAAGTATTACATACTCTTGTGCATTTCCTGCCGCAGCTTCAAGAGCCTTTTCCGTAATCTTAGCTTCTGGTCCTGTACGTTCAAGTAGTAGCTTTAGAGCTTTCCCCTGTCCATTGCCTACCATAGTCTCAAGTACGTCCTCCGGGATCTCATTTTCATTGTACAGGTGAAGGAATAAAGTCAATACTGATAGTCTCGAAATCCTTACTCCTACTGCCGATTTGAACAAGACCTCTATGATCCGAATCTTGCTTTTTCGCGACTATAGGAATAGCCTTATCATTTGAGAACCAGAAAATACGCCTTTTGCGACATCACTATTGTTTACGCCTAGCTCGAGATATGAATGTAGAATTTCTGACGTGCATTTTTCCACGGTTTCTTCGATGTACTAACGTAGGTGGCAAGCGAGTCGCGCGCGCAAGCGAGTCGCGCACCCCACCGACTCTGCGCACCTATCTCATCTTATTGTATAATGGCTCCACGCGCTGCACGTC
>JALNQK010000109.1:0-109455 GCA_028458525.1 Ophiosphaerella herpotricha
TAATATATTACTTATAGCTCTACTAGTATAGTAGGTATAGTAGTAAGGCTCTATCTACCTACTTTATATAATATTACTAAAGAACTCTACTCTATAGCCTAGAATATTAGTAATATTATTCTAAGAAGCTTAGGATATATAATAAGTCTATATACCTTAATACTTCTTTATTACTTTTACTTTACTTTACTACTTTCTATTATACAATATAAGTAAATAGTAAAAGTAATAGATATTTTAGAGGGAATAGTAGTATACTTACTCCTTTCTTAAGAATATTCTTGTACTAGTACTAAAAATACCTAATTTTTAGGGCCTAGTATTCTTCTTAAAAAATACTAATTTCTTTAGTAGTTTAACGTAGAAATATAAAAGTATTTAAGAGCTTCTTCTTACTTTCTTTCTTTTACCTATTAGTACCTATAGCTAGTAACTTTCTCTTATCCTTATTTTTATATACAAGAGAGAAGAGATTACTATTAAATAGAAGATTATTATTAAGTTTCTTATTAATACTAGTATTTTACTATCTATTACCTATCTACTCTATATCTTACCTAATACTCCTATCTTTATTACTTAAACTAAGACTCCTAGCTATAATATTAAGAATCTTAAAGAATTAGCTACTATATAGTATAGATAGTAAGATATCTATAGTTAAGAGAGAGAGCTTAGACTATCTAACTATAGTCTCCTCCTACTTAGTTATATACCCTAAATTACTAGTATAGAATAGACTTTAGGAGTATATCTATTAGAAGGAATAAAGATATAAGCCTAGAGTCTAGCTTTATTTATTTAAAGGCTTAGAGTAAACTCTTAGAACTACTAATACTCTTACTATTATTACTTAAATTTAACAAGCCTTCTCTATTATTATTATTAGGCCTAAAGTTACTATTATCTATTCTAGCCTTTTTAGTAGAAGATAGATTATTATCCTTTTTCTTATAAATCTTAATAACTTACTACTTAATTCTATCTATATTTAGGGTTTTAAAAGGTAGGCCTATCTTACTATTATTATAATTATAATTAGGTATTAGAGTATTATTACTACTAGTATTCTTAGTTGTATTAAGGTTTATACACTTATTCTTAAGAGGTTAGCTAAAAATATCTATACTATAGTAATAGTTAGTAAATAAGCTTAAATAGTAGGTGCGCGTAGAAGTAAAACCTTAAAAAAAGTAGTGTTTAGATTTAAAAGATAGTAATAGGAACAAGAAAATAAAGGGTATAAGTAGTACTAGGGCCTAGCTAAGTAGTAAGGCTATAAGTAAGAAGATAGATACTATATTTCTTAGTAAGAATAAGCTTTACTAATACTATAAAGTTAGTAGTAATATATAGCTAAGATAGCTACTAGATACTATAGAAATAAAAATACTAGGCTTTAGAAAAAAAAGAGATAGGCTTTACAAGGATATATATACTCTTCTAAGGTATATTCTACTTTACTATACTATAAGCTATCTTAATTATATAGGTATACTAGCTAATTTTCTTTCTTATAGTTTATTATAGTAATTCTAGAGTAGTAAATTAGTAAATTATTAGTATTCCTATATAGTATATATATAAACTAATATAGTAGATAATATTATATATTTAATCTATATAAAAAAATAAAGAAAACTTATATAAAGCTATAGCTATAAGTAAGTAAGATAGTACTATTAGTAGTACTAGAGTTATAGAGTTAAGTAGTAAATATAGTATATATTAAGATAAATAGAGTAGTATACTAGCGTAGGTACTAAGAGTTTTCCTCTTATAGTAAATATAAAGTAAATATAAGTAGTTATAAGAGCTAAATAAGAAGTAAAAAGTAATATATAACTATAAGTATATATAGTATTAGCTAACTAGGACTATACGTACTAACGCTATTAATTCTAGTATTTATATATATAGCTACTCTACCTCCTAATATTTAGACTATTACCTAAGAGTAGAGAATAGTGTAGTATAGAAGGGTTTCTTAGAAAGAAGCTTAATATCTTTAACTTTTCTTAGTTAGCTCTATAAACCTAGTAATATAGATAGGTTTCTTAGAAAAAAGGTAGTTATTTTTAACTTTTTTTAGTTAGCCCTATAAATATACGTAGTATAGCGAGATTTCTTATAGTAAGGCTTAATACTACTAATATTTCTTACTAAATTCTAGGTATATTGTAGAATCTAGTAATATAGTAATATTCTATTTATAGAAAATCTATATATTTAATACCTAATAGTAATCTTCTAGTTTGTTGTAGATAGTAGGCGTGTATTAACTTTTCTTCTAAAATATATTAATAAGTTTAATATTTCTTAAAATAAAGCTAAAATATTACTAGACTATTTTTAGGTAGTTAGTATTTACGTGCGCAGCTACTAGTACTTCCTAGCGTTTAGACTGTTACCTTTTATCTCTAAGCTAAGTAGTAAAAATTACAGGTTACGTATAAGGGTATAGTATACTACTAAACTAAATTCTTAAAAAGGGGCTAATAGCTAGTTAAGCTATTTGTAGTAGTATATAATATATATACTAGTTATTACTGTTTAAAGTTCTTTGAACTCGCTTAGGGATAAACTAGGTTAAGCTAAGGAATATACTAGCCGACAGAGCTAGCAACACTAGTTACTCGGCCTAGTAGAACTAGTCGACAGCGCTAAGCCTACTCTTCTAGCCCCTTGCCCTAGACCCCTTACATCACGTAAGCGGTTGAACAAAGTCGATGTTGTCACAAGTATGGGTTGAGTTTGCATCGATAAAAAGAATGCGGTCGAGCTTCAAGAGGCGATCAATCCCATGTTCAGGTGGTACCACAATGCAGCAAAGTGCTATGCCCTCCTAGCAGATGTTTCAGTCGGCCTACCAAGCAATGAGGTTGGCACACGTACCTGGGAGCCTGCTTTTCGACAGAGTCGGTGGTTCACTAGATCTTGGACTATTCAGGAAATGCTCGCTCCGCGTACAGTTATTTTTTTTTCTTGTGAGGGAAAGAGGTTAGGAGATAAGTATGAACTGAAAGATCAAATCCAAAAGATTACAGGTATACCAGTCACTGCAATTACGGGGACCCCTTTACGCACTTTTAGTGTCACCGAAAGGCTATCTTGGGCCGGAAAACGCAATGCTACACGCAAAGAAGATAAAGCATATTCCTTATTTGGAATATTTGACATACACATGCCACTCATCTATGGAGAAGGACAGGAAAATGCCTTCCGGCGGCTTCAAAAAGAGATTACTGAAAGCGAGGTGGAACCCCACCAACGGCAGCAGGCAGACACGACTGTTTTAACCAAAAATATGGACTTGCTGTCTATATCTTCAGGTAAGTTTGGATGATTGGGTGGATGCCGTTTCTTGTGCCGTCTGCCCATCTGTACTGATGTTGATTATCGACTCACAGCATCCTACTACATATCATTTCCCAAGAACCGATACTTTATTGGAAGAAAGGACGAAATGGATATGCTCAAAGAAAAGCTGCTTGGTAGTTCAGACTGCCAGAGCATGTCCATTGTGGGCCTTGGAGGGATGGGCAAAACGCAAATTGCTTTGAACTTCGCATACTATGTCAAGGAAACATTACCAGACTATTCAATCTTTTGGATACCTGCGCTGAGTATGGAAACTTTCGAGCAGGCTTGTGTGGACATTTCCCGACAATTGGGCATCACCAAAGCGGAAACGAAGGACGAAGACGCCAAAGTGATTTTACGAGATTATCTTGGTACAAAACGAGCTAGAAGATGGTTAATTGTGGTTGACAATGTAGACGACCTGGATATCGCATTTGGTACCGAAACATCATCGGGAATTTTGGACTATATGCCTGAGAGTGAGCAGGGAATTACTTTATTCACGACGCGCGTCCAAGAAATAGCGATAGCGCTGACGCGAGGCGACGTCCTAGAGCTCGAACGCATGAGCCAAAGAGACGCAACCACATTTCTGGAGAGATCACTGATTAGAAAGAATCTCCTGCAAGAAAGTACGGCAGTGAAAGATTTACTTGATGAGCTCGCCTATCTACCTCTCGCTATCACCCAGGCCGCGGCTTATCTGAATAAAAACAGAACTACCATCGGGAAATATCTACACTTGTTGAAAAGCACAGAGCAGGATGTCGTTAGTGTGATGAGCAAAGAGTTTCGCGACAATACTCGTTACAAAGGCTCAGCAAACGCCGTGGCGATGACATGGGTTGTATCGTTCCGTCAACTCCAAGCTAGCAACCTAGGAGCAGCAAGTATTTTAGCATTCATATCGTGTATAGAATGGAAGGCCATACCGCGATCACTTCTACCAAGTCTAGAAACAGAAGAGCTCATGGAGGAAGCCATTGGCACGCTTCGTGGATACTCATTCTTATCACTACGAGAGAACAATAACATCGACGAAGCATCGGATAAAGAAGAATGGTACGATCTACACCGACTTGTGCACCTGGCAACCAGGATCTGGACCAAGGAACATGGGGATGCTACAGACGTCATGAAAAGAGCAGTGACTCATGTTGCTTATATATTCCCGTGTTATGATTGGATGGCCTATGAAACTTGGAGAGTGTATATGCCACACGCGCTGCGATTACTGGAGACGAAGCCCTTGTATGATGAAGAAGGCAATGCCGAGCTCAGTTTACGAGTAGGTTGGTGTATGTCTGCCGACGGCAGAATACAAGAATCCATAAAATGGTTAGAGGAGTCCTGTCGGATCAGAGACGGCTTAGAAGAGGCTGACTCGAGTCGGCTTGAATCAGAGCACGAGCTAGCAAAAGTATACTGCCTAGATCGGCAGAATAAGAGGGCGATATTAATGTTAGAGCGTATTGTTGAGGTGAAAAGGGAATCATTAGGAGAAGACGATGATGGCTTGTTCCTGTCTCAGCATGAACTTGCAACTGCGTACCTATATGACGGACAGGTGAAGAAAGCAATACCACTGTATGAGCATGGAGTTGAAAGGGAAATGAAATCACAAGAGGAGGAGGATGACACCCTGTTAGTCTCTCAACAAGTACTTGCAAGAGCATACTTTGAAGACAAACAGGTTGCAAGAGCAATAAAACTACTCGAGCATGTGGTTGCCGTTCGAGAAAGAGTGTTTGATTGCAAGCATAGAGAGCGACTGATCTCGGAGGAAAATCTCGCAGAAGCATATTTGCTGGATAATCAGTTTCACAAGGCACTGCCGCTACTGAAGCAAGTTGTTGAGGTTAGGAAGGAAGTTTTTAGAGAGGATAACTACATCCTACTAAACGCACAGCATAGGCTTGCACAAGCTTATATGGATAATGGGCAACTTCAAAAGGCTATACAATTATTTGAACACATTGGTACCATTGAAGAAGGAACCCGCAAAGAAACGGACCCTAGAAGGTTTATATCGCAATATCGGCTATCAGAAGCATATCGGCACGATGGCCAGCGTCAAAAAGCGTTAGAGATCCTCGAAAAGATCGTTGGGATTGAAGCGCAGTTCCTAAAAGTGGACGAACCCGAGAGAATTGTCAAGCAGTATGCGCTCGCAAGGGCATATCAAAAAGATGGCCAGCTTCAAAGAGCACTAGAGATTCTCGAAAAGCTTGTTGAGATTGAAGCGCAATCTCTGAAGGCGGACGACCCCGAGAGAATTATTACACAGTACAGACTCGCAAGAGTAGTTATATCAAGACGACGGCCAGCTCCAAAAAGCGTTAGAGATTCTCGAAAAGCTTGTCGAGATTGAAGCGCAATCTCTGCAGGCGGACGATCCCGAGCGAATCGTCACACAGTATAGACTCGCACTTGTATATCAGGACGATGGCCAGCTTCAAAAAGCGCTAGACATGCTGGAAAACATCGTTGCAATCGAAGCACAGTCCCTCGACGCAAACGACCCAGAGCGAGCCATCTCGATAGACAAACTAGCAGAAGTCCGCGCGCAAATCGCACAGTCCCAACCCGACCCAAACAAACTTCCCGCGTTTGAGAAGGTGCCGCGTATGGAAGAAGCTTCTGCGGAATAAATACTTGTTTGGGATTGTGAGGCAAGACAAACATCGGCGCAACGTCGAACACACACACACACCAGCCCAGCAATGCGCGTGTTCCATGCACATGATCCAAAACCTACCTAAGCGGCATTCGAAGTCTTTTCGGGAAGAACAGACGCGTTTGTTTCTCGTGTAGATTGTGTTTGGCTGGAGTACCGGGTGGTGGTGGTGGTACGGCGCGATGAAAAAGCGTGTGCATGTCGCATTACTGAGTTTGTTTGGTGTTGAAGCGAAGTATGCTCGGGTTTGAAGAGAGAGCAGCACTGCACCAGCAGCGGATTTGGCGTTGGAATCGACTTCAAGTCGTACCCCGAGGCGCACATAAACACAAAGCCCATAAGTAACCTACCGGTAAAATACCTATTTATACCAATATACACATTCCTCTCGACAACTCACAACCGCGCCTTGACCCACCCCCTCACAACCGCCTCACTCCCCGTGCCCGAATCGCCGGCATACCCCAGAATCTTCTCGACAATCATCTCCTCGTGCGCGGCGCCACTGGTAACAACCGTCTGCACCCCCTCGCCAAAGCCCTTCTCAAACTTCTCGGCAAACGCCACAATGCCATCCCTCAACACCTCGTTGCCGCCAATCCAAATCATGACGTCGCGCACAATGGCCGACACAGGGGTCCACCACTCGGGGGCGGCGAGCACGGGCTCCGAGTAGAAGTCGCCGGCGTAGGGCGACGGGGACGCGAGGAAGGCCGTCGCCCAGCGGCGCAGGGTGCGCGCGTCGAAAAAGTCGCGCTCGGCGTTGGTGGTGAAGCTCTCTGCGCCGAGCTGGGTAAGGCTGGTCCACGGGCTAATCAGCATGGCGGCGCGGAAGCTGCCCTCGACCACGAGCTCCGGCACGTCTGGGTGCGGGTGCGCGATGTGGGAGAGGAGCGACAGGACGAGGTTGCCGCCTGCGGAGTCGCCGGCGAGGATGAGCGAGTCGGCGGACCGGGTGGCGAGGAGGTGGTAGAGGAGTTCGGTGGCTTGGAGGAGCTGGGCTGGGTAGGGGTGTTCGGGGGCGAGGGAGTAGGCGAGGAGGAGGGCCGAGGTGTCGGGGCCGAGGGAGGACTGGAGGTCGTGGAGCCAGGCCTGGTGGCCGGGGGAGGCGGGGAGAACGTAGCCGCCGCCTGCATGTGCTTGTTAGGCGGCCGTTGGCTGCCGGAGCTGGGGAGGATGCGTACCGTGGAAGTAGACGATTGTGCTCTCCGCGCTGCTGCTGCCGAACCAGTGGGCCTGGGCGCCGCTGGGGAGGGTGATTGTCTCCGGGGCAAAGCCGCGGTCCTTTGCGAGCTTGAGGTAGGTGGTCGTGGTGTCGGTGCTCATGTAGCGGTCGGCGGCGACGTCGAGGTTGCCGAGCTGGGTGCGGAGCAGGGCGAACACGACGTCCTTGAAGTAGGTGTTGGAGCCATTCTGGCCTTTGAAGGGGGAGGTGACGAGGCGGGTGGATGCGGAGCCGACTGGGGGCGTCAGTGGGCGGCAGCGACGGGCGAACAGCCAGAGAGGGAGATATACCAGCCTTGAGGACGGCCGAGGCGATGCCCAGCTTGCTGACGTTTTTGCCGGCCATGGAGGAGGAGACAGGCACCGAGCCCGCGGCCCGGGCTGGGGCCAGATATAGCTGCCCACGGTGTGATGCTCTGTGCGTGGTGCATGCAGGCCCGGCAGTGCCAGGCGCCCAGCAGGCCGCACGCCATCCGAGGCAGAGCGCCAGCAACGAGTGGGGTACCGGCCAGCCCGGCGCCCATTCATGACTCGATCCGCCATTTCTCTCCTGCCCGGCTGAGTCGCTGCAACCTCCGCCTATATCAGCATGGCATCCCCGGGCGCTGCCGACACGCCCTCGTCTGCGCTCGCCAGAGACGCCGACCAGCACGGCCAGGGCCATGGCCCGGCCAGCAAGAGGCGCCGCACCGGCCCCAATGCCCGCGGCGTCGCCAACCTCACCCCCGAGCAGCTGGCCCGCAAGCGCGCAAACGACCGCGAGGCCCAGCGCGCCATCCGCGAGCGCACAAAGAGCCAGATCGACCGCCTGAACCAGCGCATCCGCGAGCTCGAGAACCAGCAGCCCTACCACGACCTGCAGCTGGTCCTGCGCGCCAAGGAGGCCGTCCAGGCCGAGAATGCCGACATCAAGAGGCGCCTGGAGAGCGCCGTGGCCATCCTCCAGCCCATGGTGCGCTCGGCGGGCCTCAACGGTGCGTCTGCACTCCATCGCAACGCTGTCTGGCTGACACCGCCCAGAACTCGCCGCCGCGGCCGAGCGGTCGCCGCTGTCGGTGGCCCTGCCCCATCACCGCGAGCCTCCCAATGGCGCCGGCATCAACGTCGACTCGCCCGGTGCCCCGGACGCTGCCCGTCCCTGGATGTGCCCCGCCGACCCGGCCGGCCACATGCGCCGCTACTCCAACGACAGCCCCTCCCCCCACATATCGCAGGACACGCCCTTTGACGAGCGCCTGGGTGTCGACTTCCTCCTCGACAACAACCAGCGCCGCGTCGTAGACCCCAACCTGCCGCCGCCGCAACAGCCCCCTGCGACTGCTGCCGGCGGCGGCAGCACCGCTCCCCAGTATGCCCCCGGCCTCACCGCCCACCTCACCCTGCCCCGCAACACCCAGCCCAGCTGTCCTCTCGACGTCATTCTGCTCGACTGTCTGATCGAACGCCAAAAGCGTGCTTCGGAAGGCGTGTCTACCCATTCTCTCGTTGGACCGCCCTACCCAAACTTCACTCTCCTTCTCTACCCCGACCGTACAGACGCGCACCCCCTCTCTCGGCTTTTCACAGACATTCTCCGCACCTTCCCAGATATCTGCGGCAAGCCCGAACAGGTTGCTATCGTCTTCATCATGTTCCTGCTCATGCGCTGGCAAATTGAGCCCACCAAGGAAAACTACGATCGACTGCCGCACTGGGCAACTCCCAGGCCTTCGCAGCTATTTGCCCCCCACCCGTGCTGGTTCGATCACCTGCCATGGTATGCATCTCCTTATCCCAAAGTAAAGCAGATCGCCAAGCGCTAATCTCCCCCCCCAGGCCCAAACTCCGCGACACCCTCATCTCCACCACCCCCTTCCTCTCCTTTGAAAACTTCTTCATCCCCTTTACCACCACCGTCTCCCTCAACTGGCCCTACGACCCCGACGACGTCCTCCTCCCCGCCTCCAGAATCTCCTCCCAGTCCCAGTCCTCTGTCCACTCCCAGTCCGGCCGCGACACCCCCAAGGAAGACGACCACTGGCTCATCAACCCCGCCTTTGAAACACACCTGCGCGATCTGGGCAATTGGTCGCTGGGGAAGAGGTTCAAGGAGAGTTTTCCCGAGTTAGCGGGGACTGTCAAGATTAGGGAGAGGTAGTTGCGAGATGGGGGCGGGGGGGGCAGGGAGGAGATTTGCCATGTTGTGTTTTTTTACCAGAGTGTAGTTTATCGTGTAAATTAATACTAGGTCTAGGGTGGGTGGGTATATCGTTTTTATCTCGCATGCGTCTTGGGGATAGATATGCTAAGGGGGCTTAGGGAAGCAGGGTGGGGGTATGAATGAAATGCTTGTGTTGGTTTCGTTTGAAGAAATGCTGTGCTTTACATAATTTTATTGAGTGACTAGCTGACACGCTAGGTTTAGGGTTTTGCGGTGATCCTGGGTGTTATACGTGCCCAAGCATAGGTGTTATATTACGAGGGGGTCGAGATGAAGTTTTGGAAGAGTTAGGGTTAGGGTTAAGACCGATTATGGATTTCAGACTTCGTGATCGCCACTTCCTCGCAGTCCAAATGGCCAGATTTTGTAATGCCTGCCTGGCGACTAGACCCCTTGTTTTTACTTGAACATATCAGCGCCCCACTGCGGTGGGCTGCTTTGTCTATACCGTGTGCTTGACTTTCTATACTTGTCGTGATTTAGATGACTAGTGAGCCGCTCCCTGTGTCTTCCACTGTTCAACCGAGAAACTACTCATAAATGTTGTTGCACTGGGTATGCAGCTTGTTTATTTCACATGAACGGTTTTTAAATCCTAATCAGGAGATATAATTAAACCTTTGCTGAATCGGTAGGGAATAGAACCGCGAGGCTGTGACTTTCGTGGAAGGGTTGGTTTGTTGGCAGAGGACTGATCGTTTCATAGTGCCGTTTTCCAGAGTTTTTGAATCCGCATGTTTGTTCTTCGTCATAGTGAAATTCACACAACCACCCGATCAACGGCCGCACTTTGCACATCACGTGAGTAACGGTCAAGAGTATTCACTTTTCCAACAACCAGCCCCATCTCGTGAATTGATTTGATATAAAGGATATAAAGGGTTCAGCCGCATCTCCACTTCCTTTTATCATCGCATCACAAGAACTACTCGAAACTCAACATGGCCGTCCAACCTCCCGACAACGGATCAACATCCAGCTCATCCACATTTCGAATCCCAACTCCCACGAGCTCGGCACCCCAAAATCCCTTCCGCTGGGAGCTTTTGGAGTCATCAAGCCCTCTCGAGAACCAGATTTATAACCTCCTACTCCCGTATCGGTATGGTGTTTTTGCCGACACAAACCGTGACCAATACGAAAGTGACCAGCATTTCTTGGTCCTTTGTAGTAAGATTCCTGCCCGCCCCCTACCCGCTCCCCGCTTCCCCCCCCCATTCAAAGTCTAGATAATCCCACAGCGCTAACTTCATCAGCAAACATCGCGTCCCTAGTACGTTACAGTCAGATCAACCTAGAGCACCCAGTTGGCCGCGACAATCTGTCCGTAGTGGTGCTGAATTTCCAGGCTTTCACAAAAGGCGAGGGAAATCTGACATTCTCTATCGTTTCCTGTGTGCTGGCTGGATGCCGCTCCGAGGTTTCAATCACGGTTAGGCCGGGTGAAAATTTGTGGGATTGTCTCGCCGCTCGGGTGAATGCCAACTTGTGGAATCACCTCATTCGTTCGGAAAGAGGCAAGTGGTATTAGATATTCGAGGATTGGTGTTTGTATTTTCTTGCCAGTCTAGATGTCTGCGGTATATGCTTTGAAATAACACCTCCTCTTTCATGGCGCTTCCAATGTGAATAATTCTCATCTACGTGCGCCACACGTCCGGCTTCAGAGCCGTAGGCAAATAATTGGGGTGCAGAGCTACTTGCGTCGTGGTTGATTAAATAAACAATGCCGCAATCATTTGCCATGACTTTGGGGACAGCTTTTGTAAATCGCCGTCACAGGCGCAATGCGATCCACACCTCCAAATAACAATTGTACACAAACATTCACTTAACACAAGGTATAACCCGCACACTACATTCCCTGGAGATGTCACCGCTACACACCACCCCCTTCCATTTATACAACCCCCAAATCATCGACACAACCCCAAGCTCCCGTCAAACATGTCACCAACATCATCGCACCACGCTCTATCGATACCGTCCCTATTAAATCCAGCAGCCGAGGTTGAGCCGCCAAATTCCGCGATTGACAATGTTCTCACCATCGAAGCCCGCCTCCTACAATTACTCCAACCGTTCGCCGATCTGCCTCCCCCCATACCCTCCGATTCGAGCGAGGCCAGGCGGCGCCGCTGCTCCATACTATGCCGTAAGATTTACCGCCCCCACCCCCCCATATTTCCCCCGCCCACCATTGCGCCAACGCCAACATAGACAATCTCGTCGCAATCATTCGCCACCACGTTACGGACTTTAGAAAATGCATCGAGGCTGCACACCTGGGCGTTGTATCGGCCAATTTGGCGGCCAGAATACCGCACTTTGAACAGGGGAAATTGGGCATTGTGGTTCAGAACGTGCCGCTAGAGCAAGGGCAAACGTCCACTCGCGTGTTGCTCTGCGCGACGGTGATGCCGCATCAGGATCCGCTGGATTGTCTGGCCAATGAGGCGGAGAAAATGCTGGCACGCATCTTGCGATGGGGATTGAGTTCTGGAGCGTGAGGGCACGGGGTATCTGTAATCCAATGTGACAAAAAAAAAAAAAAAAAAACACGGGTGTTGGGAAAGCGGATTCATGCTTTGGTTTCTTCCTGGCCCTCCTTATCTACTGTGCCCTTCTTGTCAAACACGTTCTCCCACCTCATCAGCAAGCTTGCTACAAGTCCAATCATTCCGGCTAACAGCACGGGGAAAAAGCTCCACCTGATAGCTTCTGTAATGCCCTTCTCCACATTTACTCTGACCTCTGTGGCTAGGACGCCATCTTCAAATAACCGACTTTTAGCTCCGCCCAATGCGCCCCTGATCTCCTCGTCTGAAAACTCCAAGCCGGCCAGTGCATCTTTGATATGATTGAACCCAACAGTCTGAAAGATGAGCGACGTAAATGTAAGTGAAACGACCGTCGATCCGATTTGTGCGTTGTTGATGAAGCCAATAGCATCGGCTACTTGATCCGGTACTTTGGCTGAAGCGATCGAGTATGCGCATTGTTGAGCGAGACCAACTCCGACAGCAAGTAATATGCTGAAGCCATAGATTGCGCCAGGCGATGTTGATTGTGAAAGCAAACTGAAGAACAGCGAACCGCCAGTGGCGATGAATGCGCAAGCCGCAAGGTACCACGGAACATAGTATCTGAATTTCGGGAGCAGTGCGCCATTCAAGAAGACAACCACAATGTTGAAAATGACGAAAGGTAGAAGTCGTATCGCTGATTTAATGGCACTTTCAGCTCGCGTTAGCTGAAAAAGAAGGGGGATGTAGTAGATTGGAATGGCTATTGCAGTCATGATACTGGACTGAGCGATGAATAGGAGGACAAAAGTCCGGCTGCCGAGAAACCTGATCGGAAATATGCGACCAGTCGGTGAGGTGAAGATGCTGAGCTTTTGCTGGACTCCGAAAAGCAGGACAAGAATAGCCATGGCAACGATACTGCCTATGGTTCGCCCATCGCTCCAAGGCCAGACGGTCCCGCCTATCGCGAAGCCAACAACGAAGCAAGCGTACATGGCTGCGTTGAGAACTATACCCACCCAGTCTAGCTCCTTCAGCCTCTTCAGCAATGGGTCGTCGGGCCGTGGCATGTAGGAGTGCAAACTGAGCAAATACACAGGCGAAAAAAGGCCGAACAACACAAGATTGATGTAAAATGCCTGTCTTATTAGCGTTTGTAGATTGACTCTGGGAAAGACACCCACCCATCTCCACGTCGCAGAGCTATCAGAAAATGATCCTCCGATTATGGGGCTAAGGATACAGCCAACACCCCAAACGATACCTCCCCCACTGATGTAGAGGAATCTCCTTTCAAGCGTAGTCGTTTGAGACCAGATGTTTAGCTGGCTGCGCGAGTCAGTGTGCTGCCCAAGGAGCTCCCCGCACTTACCTACCCCAGGTACATGCCCGCACCACCAGCACCAGCCCAAGCTCTCCCCACAATCAACCCATCCATTGTGGATGCGCCTCCGCAAAGAGCGCTTCCAGCAGCAAAGTGCACAAGACTCGCAACGTACAGCCACTTTGTGTCGAAAATATCATAAGCTTTGGCCCATGCGGCAATGGTTGCAACCGACCCAAGGGGAAACCCGATGCCCAACCAACCCAACTTTTCAACATGGTGGAAGCGTTCAACAACCGGGCCCTGAATTACAGAGACGATGGTTGTGTCTAGCCCGTAGAGAAAGGCGGATGAATAGACGGCTAAAACGATCAGAAGCCATTGGACCATGGTGTATTGCGTCGATGACGAGGATGGCTGCACAAGAGTAGCATCGCTTGGGGTATCTGCGGCCGACTTGTGCTGCACATTGTCGACTTCGTTCGTTGCAATTGCCTTTGCATCTGGCATCCTTCGTGTTATCGACAGTCTTTTTTGTTGTCAAATTAAGCTTCAGCGAGGGTCTAGTTCGTGTGACGGTTCGCGGCTAGCTGCAGGTGCTGGAGAAACGCTAGTTAGGGTGTGATTTCCAGTCCAGGCACAACAGGGCGGATGACTCGCTGTGCACTTCCAATCTGCTGTTATGAAAGGGCGAATTGGCTGGGATATAAAAATGTTTTTGAATGTCCTCGGTTATTTTTTTTTTTCCATAGCAGCAAGGTCTGGAAGTGCATAGATATCTACAAGCCACAATCGTGATCAGCATCGCGCCAAGCATGACTCATTTTTGCTCATGCGGGGTTGGAGGAACGGAAAGGAGCTGTACTGGCTAGCGTTGTGCTTGGAGTACATTTGCAAAAAATAAATTGGCTGGAAGATTGGTTGAAGATCATCAGGTATATGCTGCTGGTTGAATATTGCTAGAGCGAAGATCGTGAATTCAGTTGGGTTTGCACAAGATTCATTGTGCTATTTAACTACACCAGCTACAAGCATATGGCGAGAATTGTAATAGATATTAGGTTACTATCAATTCTATTGGGTTACTGAGTACGTAGAGTATAGGCGCTGGGAAAACAATCGCGCACGTACTGGGTATAGTGGACGCTTTGCCCTATATCCGCGCCGCGATCAACCCATGACCTGATCTTAGGATGGGATAGATATGTCGGGGCGCTGGAATGGCGAGGACTTTTAATGCATTCTTGCCCATTCACGATACCAGTCAAGGCACTCTGAGTTGGCAACACTTGCGGATGTTTTAACGTTTATACCGCAAAGGATTTGCTTGACTGCACCCTCAATTCTGTCTGCTGTTAGCATATGTTCGTTTTGTTTTGCAATAGTGAGGATGCTACATACTTTTTACCATTGGTTGTAACTGGAATCTCGGGACAAGTATCGACGATGGCTGGTACATGCCGTGCGCTAAGACCTTTCTTGATCGCCACCTTGATTTTGTCTACTAGACCAGCATCGAGCGTATGACCCTCGGCCATCTTCAAGAATAAGACAACAGTTTCGTCAGTATCTGTCTCTTGTCGTCGGCCAACGCATAAGGCGTCTGCAACCTCTTCGGCAAAACGTTCGAGCACCACGTTGTAGATCTCGGCAGAACCAAAACGCACACCAGCGGGCTTCAATACACCATCGCTTCTGCCCAGCATCCAAAGCCCGCCAGTCTTTGGATTGAATCTTACAAAGTCGCCGTGGTGCCATATAGATTGGTTGTTTGCATCTGTGAATTTGTCAAAGTATGAGCGTTGATACTTTGTTGCGCCATCAGAGCCCCAGAATGCCACTGGCTGACAAATGAATGGTCGGTTGCAAACTAAATCACCAGGCTCTCCAGTTCCTGATATGTCAGCCCCTGTGAAGTCGTACGCCGCGATAGCCATTCCAAGCCCTGCACCTTGGATCTCGCCTTCATACACTGGTAGGAGGGGGTTTGGTGCACCGAATAGGGAAATGATGTCAGTTCCTCCAGTGATACTGCCAAGATTGATGATTGACGGGAAAGCAGAGTAGACATAGCAAAATGTAGAAGGGGCGAGAGGTGAGCCAGTTGAGTAAACAGCCTCCAAAGTCTTCAGCGTGAGCCCAGCAGAATTTGGATCAACCGATCTTTGTTCCAGAACGGAAAGATATTTCGCAGATGTTCCAAAGTGAGTGATTCCATATTCCTCAATCAGTCGATGCATTGCCAAGTCATCGGGTACAGAAGTTGTGGAGTCATTGCTGTCTAAGTAACGGAAAGGTGAGCCGTCATAGAGTACAAGCGTAGCACCAGATGCGAGGCCTGAGACCAGCCAATGCCACATCATCCAGGTACAGGTTGTGAAATAAAAGAGGCGCGAGTGAGGTGTAATGGAGCAGTGCAGGATATGCTCCTTCTTGTGTTGTAGAAGGGTGCCAATAGCACCGTGAACGATGCATTTCGGTGCGCCAGTCGTTCCACTAGAATAGAGAATATAAACTGGGTGATCTGATGGAAGTCTCTTGAAAGTAAGCTCTGGAGCAGTCGGAGGAGAGGTGAATGTTGCGTAGTTGTAGGCTCGCCCTGATGGCACCTGTGTAGACTTCAGATCAATCTCTACTGAAGAAACAGTAGGAAAGATAACCACTGCCTGGAGAGATGGTAGCGCCCCGGCGATTTCATTTACTTTGGGAAGAACTGGATGGCTGCGACCGTTGTAGAATGCCGCATTGTCAGCGAATAAGACAGCTGGTTCAATCTGTCGTAACCTTTCTAGCACAGCATGTACGCCAGTGTCCGGACTGACCGCGGTCCAGACGCAACCAAGTGATGTTGCAGCTAGCATAGCGACCAATGCGTTGGTGTGATTTGCAACATAGCCTGCAACCCGGTCTCCTTCTCCTAAGCTTAGTGCTATTAATCCTGCCTGACACAGTCTCACCCTTTCCCGTAGCTCTTTCCATGTCACGCTCTCGCGTGTAGTCTCTGTCACCGCAATTATAGCCAAGGAGTCTGGATCAACGAGTTGAGTAGGAAAGAGAAGGTTCTCGGCAAAGTTCAAACGCGCATGCTCGAAGAACTTGGGGCGAGGGAACATAGGCGCCCTGGAATTGACCGCCTGGTATGATCAATATTCAGTCATTCTCTGCGTCATAATTGGACCAACCAGTGATGCATCTCCCTCAGCTTGTATGCCAACGAACCTCCATACGCTCTGCCAAAACGCATCTATATTATCAATACTCCACTGATACAACTCTGCATACGTTGATAGATGGATGTTATAGGTCTGGTTCACGTGTTTTAGGTAATTGTACATAGCCGTCGATTGTGGATCAGGATGACGCCAAAGGGGGTTGGCGCTAGCCAGTGTGCCATTGGTTCCATTTGTGTCATTCATCGTGCCCGCCATGGACCAACGAAGTAGATGTGAACAGGGGTTGATCTAGAAAACTGTGTGTGCTGTTGCTAGGTTTTGAGGATTGGTAATCCAGGCTTTCAGCTTCCCAAAAGTGTTTTTAGCGCATCTCAGTTCTGCCCTGCCTGCCTCGGTCCGGCGCCCCACCCCCCGAAGTCGTCTTTTCCGCATGCCGATCTCTCCCGGGTCAAACTGGCGCTACTTTTCCTAGTACGAAGTGTAGGTATTGCTTTACGCTGTACATATCATCTTCTGCTCGCTTCTGTCCATCTTCTGGTGCGATCCCGAGACATGCTCTAACACGATGCCGCGATGAAAAACTCCTGAGTCGCGGAGCACGCGTTGCAATCTCGCTTGCACATTCCCATTCCAGCGCACGTGTAGCCCTCCACGGAAGTGGTATAAGCTCTTGAACTCCAATCAGCATTCAAAATTAGGCGCGACCTAGGATCCAGAGGCCGTCTCAGAGCGCCGATCCGAATTACCTGCACATCAACCAGATTCCATCGTGCGATCCTTCCCTAACAGACGGTCAGCTAGGCGCGTACCATGTAGGTAATTAATTGCTTTTCTGGCGCTTGAACTAGCAGTAAGGTACCCCTGGTCAGTTTCAAAGCTCACCATGGGCAATGGGCGGAATCCGGGTAGCAAATATCGGTCAGCTTCAGCTCCTATCGCAGGGCGACAAGAGTACCAGTATCCACCCTTGTTAGTGTCCACGTGGCAGCCACAGGGTAGTGGCTGCTTGTCATCCGCGCCTTACTATGATCGCTCCGCCATCAGCACGAACCTCCGGGAAGGAGAAGAAAACTAGGGCAACCTTCACTCCGCATGCCTGCCTTGCACATTTTGCATACTGGGTAGGCGCCTCGTTGCCTCGTTGCCTCGTTGCCTCGTTGCCTCGTTGCCTCGCTGTCTTACTTTGCATTCGGTTCGGTTCGTAATCAAGTTTTGACATTCACCGACCATTACATGCGTATGGCGACTGGACGCCGCCCCTGCAGGAAGAATCGCGGAACAAAGCCCAGCCGTTCAGAAAGTCCTACCTAGCGATCCGCAGCCACATCCACGAAGCGCCGTTAGTCTTGCTACGAGCGGTATCTGACCCGGAGATATCCATAATCTTTCTATCACATAGTAAACTACCAGGTAGACATGACAGCATTTTCATGGCCCCCACATGCTTGAGAACCCACCGACACCTTTCTGCATGACCTAAGTATAAGCGCCACTAACATGTCGAGCCATCCGCCAAACATATCGCCGGCAGAGAGCTGGGTGGGCTTCGACGGCTCCGTAAAACGTCCAGTCCAGTCTTCGATCGTGCACAGGTTTTGGTTTCTCACTGTCGTCGTTGCTGTTCACATACATGCCCATGCATACGGACTTTGTCCGCTATTCCGCATTTCAATTTAGCCTTACCGCGACAGGTTGGAATATTGGCGCCCATCAATTCAATCTGGGTACTGTGTGCGGCCTCTACCCAGCTGACTCGGAGGCCCGTGATCAAACTATGTCCAAGGTAGAGCTAAATGTTGAGGCCCTGTAAAGCCGGAATCGGGCTCGTGTGCAGCATAGACGCCCACCCCCACGAAAGCCCTTAGCCTAGCATGGCGCTCGTATGTTGTGACGCGTAAAGGATCCCGTTTCATTAGACTGCTGTCTCTCGCTAAGCCAGCGGAAGCGGGGTTTTACTTCCCTTCCGAACCGTGCAAAAGCTACCACCTGGGTATAGTCTAATAACGCAGCCCGCACACATTGCACCCTGCTGCTATCATCCCCCCTCTTGTCCCAGTTTGGCTCGTTTCAGGCATTAGGGGCACAGCCAGACCAATGCTTCGCACCATCCTCAGACAAACGGCCCTACCGGCACTCTTGGATCAACACTCACCGCACAATACTTTTAAATGATTTGTGACGCAGAGAGAACCATATTCTCTTGCCGTGGGGCATCATCCATACATGGATATTACTCCTAACGGAACCTGGACGCTCACGTCCGAGACAATCGGCCAACGTCTCCACTTTCACACAGGCGCCTGTCGAGTCCGTGTGTATCGCTCCTCGGGCATATTCGTGCTAGTGTCGTGCAGGGAAGGCAGCTTCCACCGTTTCTCTGGGGTGCAGGAATAAGCATGCGGTGCTGCTGACGTTGTCACCGAGCTTAACCCTATTATTGTACCAGAATTCCTTCTAGAAGGGTCAGAGTCAGAGCCCATCAGTATTGTACAGATGACGGACGCCTACAAGAACAGCATTGAAGAACGGGTAGGCTACCTGTGTCCGAAGACATCACAAGCAAAACGCGGATCATACTTAGGTAATTTGTTAGCGTGCTGTCAAAAGTAAATACTTTTTGAGACACACCCCAGTATCCTCGAACCCGTCCGTAGTCATCTGACATGCATGGTGTTAGTTACGCAGCGCTTTGTGGCGCCTGCCCATCCTAGTTCGAGGCGTCGACGATGGTCGTGACCAGTCTACAGCTGCTCGGACAGGGACAGGCGTGCTGTATGTCAACAACCCCAGCTACGGCCACATGGCGAGCAAGCATCAAATCCTAAGGCAAAGAGCGCATAGGCCGTCCCACTTTCTTGGGCCCTAGCCAAGGCTTCGTTAGATACACCACTTTAGTATGGTGAAACTCAAAATATGACAGTTTGTCCGACGAAAAACTGCACCGTAATTTTCAAAGAAGACTAGTGAGCCACCATGAGCATAGACTACTTGGAGGGCTGAACGCTGATGCACTATAGGAATGCTTTCTTCCCGGATCTGTAGCGTTTCATAGCGGATCGGCCGCAGAAAATTTCCTACAGTATGTCTGGTTGCGTAGGACACTAAATTCTGCCACGAGAGGTTAGATGGCAAGAAACGTTACACGGATGTGATAGCCCCGAAATGGTATGTTGTGCACTGGAGCTGGGCACCTTTTCAGGAGTATATCAAGGCGGCATGAGCATCTTCAACAAAGCCCTGAGCTACCTGATGTTCCAACCTTTCTTCACTTACAGTTCTATCAAAACAGCTTCTCTAACAATAGCAATGGAGGGTACTGGGTAAGTAATTCTTGTAAGCTTGCCATTCCTACTAATTCCTAACAATTGCTACATCAGACGCGAGGTGGGAGACAGAAATGACTCGGACCACCCTAACACTTGTTCGACTACACCACAACAGAGCCGAATGGAGTCACGTAACAGTACCGCACCGACAAATCCTAAAGCTTCTGTTGCCGGTGGTGGTGCAGAGCGCAACGAATTTGCTATCGAACTCTTCAACCAAGGCCTGTCGGTCCCGTCCACGCCCCCCACCCATGCAAGCCCACCGAACATCCATTGTCCTTACCATACGGCCATTCTTTCTTTGCCAGAGTCCGAGTCACATCCAGAGAGGCCCGTTTCTCTTTCCAGTCGAGATTCAGTCATGCTCTCATCGATGCCGCCACTGAGTCTTACCCACGAATATAGAGTTGGAACCTCAACGTCTTGTGGGTGTACATGCAGGGAACGTCTCGAAAACGATGGCGAAAACTTCAAAATTGAGATCGAGCGCGTGGACCAAAAGTCAAATGTAGCACCACAAAAGCCTACGCGTCCCTAGGGCTTGCCCATATAGGCAGTTGTACGTGCGCAAAATCGCCACTCTACTTTTCATTTGAAGTCGGTTATCAACCTTGGCCTTCTGCATTGCGATACACGGAATATGGTACTGTCCTCTCTATGTTTTACTTGTGCAAGATCACTACAATGTTTTCTTAGCACCCACCCTGTCATCTTTAACTTAGTAGTGATCAAACGATCATGTATCTTTCTCACGTCCCGGCGTTTAGGGAATAAATAGATAATGCAAAGCCATGTACCACTTCCACTGCGTAAAGTTACACCCTATAGTCACTCGCTTTCCATGTCTGTTATTTCTCACTAAGCATCATCAATGTGGCGAATGAAGTAATATAACTTGTAAGGCTCTCTCAAGACGTAGCACCTCTAGGAGATTTTATTTTTAACGCCTACATCCAATAATATCTTCGTAGTTTCGCTCCTTCCTGGGGCACGGCAACTAAAACCATGCCTTTGGGACGTCGGCTAGCTTGAACAAGCAGCCCAGGCTGATTATGACTATGATTGGGTGGGGCGCCAACCCCAAATACCGTCATGACAGGTGCCATCGAACAAGGTTGACAGATGAGTAACGAGCATATAGAGCTAGTTCTATTTCTAATAGCCATAGCACAAAGTCCCAAGACCTCCCAAATTTACTCACTTAGTCTACATGCGTGCGTGCACCGGTCGCTTCACCGGAGGCTTGGCAGGGAGTTTCGTGGGCATGAGCCAGTTTAGGTGGGTTGAGTGTCAGAATTAGTAGCTCTATGGCAATGAATCAAGATTAATTAGATAGTAGGGTTCTACAGTTTATCTGTGGCTATGTTTCATAGCATCTCAGAACTGAACACTGCAAGACGCAGGGGTACAAATACCCCGTTGTCGGGTCACTGACGAGAGACGTTCAGCCTTGCATCTCCCCTTTTTTCTTCGAGCGGTCAGGCTGCAAACTCCGGTGGATCCGAATGGCCAGAAGATAGCTTTTACAGGCATGCAAGCCGTGCGCAGTATTGCCACTCCTCGCTTCGGAGATATCTGCAACGCAGGCGAAAGCGGTAGCGGGGATGTTACAGACCTACGGGGATCACCTGTAGGGTAACCTATGTCTGGTGAACTAGCGCGACCTAGGTACAGTTTTGGGGTGCCAAAAGCGGACGATCATGGGCGCTAATTCGAGGCAGAGTTTCCTCCACATATCCAGTCGTTTTCCAATACGCTGCGCCGAAGTTCAAGAAAGCCTAAGTGTCTGAAACATAATATCCCAAATTCGCAATCTGCCGCTGGAAAGAATCGGCACAGCCCGATCCCCCGGGCATCGCCTGCATCCCGCACTTCTAGGATTCGCAAGACAGCCCCCTTCGCCCCTTGGGATCTTAACATCTTGGTAAACTTACAATTACATGGTTGCATGGACCTGAAAGCTTAGAGCGCCATGGCATCAGCCTCGCGTGAATTATACATCCTAGATACTGGCAGTGCCGATGCAATAGTTTCGCCACACTTCGCAAATGTCTACCTAAAAACAGCGCAAAAGCCCCAGCCCTATCTCGATGTAAAGTTGGCGTAAATACTCGAACTCTCGGCCCCAAGATTATTTTGGTCGCCCCTTAGCTCGCACGCGTGTCGATCAAAATAGAGCAGCTACTCAAGTTGACCTCAATCTCGAGTTATTGAATTTGAGATGAAGCGTTGAGTCAAATCACACAATGAACTAGTGCTACCTGTCTGTGGAGTATCGGTAGATCGCGCCGATTCATGGCACTCGATCCCGCCCGGTTTCATAATTGGCTTGGCGGTAAGCGTGCCCCCAGCGCGCTTACAGTGGCTTCGTCGACTCTTCTTCAGGATATGAAACAACATTATCGACTTCGGGGCAATCCTCATAAGGTATAGTTCCTTGCTTAAAGGTGCAATAGCCCAGCTCGTCTTATCACTATCACTTGTTAGGTTGCACATAAGGCGACACATGAAACTGAGTCCGATGTAGACATAGCTGATGCTATCTCATATCGGCTATGGCATGTGTAGCCTTGTACATGTTTCAAAATCCAAATCACATGGGACAACTAGGCGCGTGCATTCACTCGCCACACTTGCATGGCAATCCCAGCTAAGTTCGGCCCGACTACGATCCCAGCTTTCTATGAGCTTGATCTTTGTGATTGAAAGGTAGCACAGCATATACAGGATTTCAGCAACGAAAGGGCCGCGCTTCACCGCTTCTTTATTGACACATCAAGAGAAGTTTCATCGGTATTGACGCGGTTTAAGATTTCGCTTGGAATACGCGGCAGGCGGTGGATTCACACTATCAAACTAGTTGCACCATCCAACATCTCAACACGGGGGCCGCTATAGCACGGCGGTGACGAATCCATAGCAAGGAGTCATGGGCTGGGAAACGGGAAGGGTACCGTTCACTTTCCTGGTCCGGATCTCTCCCAACATTGATTCGGTCATTGTTCAACCTCCCTGTGGCCTGCCATCACACTACGGCCCGTCCCAAAGTTCTAGTTACCCGAGGAGTCAGCCTTAGCCCCCAGAGAAAGACGCTGCAGCCCTAGGCTTGCCTCCACACACTAGGTACTAAGCTTTTCGGGTTTTTAGCGATCGTGAGAATAGCAGCGAGCGGTAGCACTGCTCGCTTCTACGAAGAAATATATTCTATAGTATCACAACCTTGAAACAATGTTCAATCAGTGACTACCTAAGCAATTTTGCAAATGCGCCTCGCATTGGTATATTCCTATCAAGCGCCCCCTGTATCTGCGTCTGTCTACTGCCACTACATTTCGTCACGGGACATTGATTGGCGCCGTGCAGGCTATTGCCTCCCCTGATCCATAGAGGCAGGCTTAAGCGATTTGCGTGCCAGGGGGATGGAGCAGTGTGCGCGGGATGTCGGGATGTTACAAACACCACCATAAATCCAAGGGTGCATGCAACCTTCGTCAATAGACTTATCAGAGATAGTTCCTTTTCTTGTTCTAGCCAAATCTGTACTGGCAGATTACAATACCGCTTTTTTGGCGGCGTTAGATGAATGCAGGAAGACGGACACAGCAGGAGCTGCAAACCACTGAGAGCCTGTAGAGGCCTTAGCCCGCTTTGACGCGATGACTCGGCTTCGTTACCGCTTCCCTAGCGCCTGCATCACAGTCGGGGCTTCGGCAAGCTGCTGTTGATCCTGAATCATACAGCGATATGTCGAAGCTACTTTACAACGAGATGTTTACAAGTCATCTGCGGTGCAACTCTGGGGTATGAGATGTGATGTGATGTGATGTGATTTTAACGAAGGCCATGCGGATATCGTGTATAAAGTTCAGAGCAGAAGTACCCAAGTGTAGCGGAAGTCAGATCTTCAGTCTCGCTTGACTTACTTTCCAAGCCTCCCATCCATCATGGCCACCTCCCACCCCTCAGCAAATGGCTCCTCTCGAAGCCTGCGAGCGGACCACTTCTTTTTTACCTACCCCTCGCCCATGTACTGGGGTACTCGAGTCGATGACCTGCTATTGGGCATTGGAAGTTGGGTAACTCGGGGCCAACTGGTTGGCTGCCTGGCAGAAGGTATGAAGCCAGAGCTAACCTCGCCACTGAGATTGACGCACCCTGAAGCATTCTAACATATAAAGTATTGTCCACGTCTACTAGCCTCACCTATCCCGATAACCTAGACCCCCTGTTTATCGAGTTATGTCAAATCAATGAGTCCCAGGAGGCGGAGACAGCTAGTGGGCTAGCGCGGGTTGCTTAACAAGTGACGCAGGCAGGTGTATGTGTAGCTGAGAAAGCTTGGGAGTCGTGAGAAGGAGATAGATATCACTAGATAATCTAAAAATTAGTGACGCTGCATTGGCGCCGCAAGCGCGACTGAACCACGCATTTGCTATGCATTGAAGGATAATAATAATTGCCGGTTTTGCAGTGAAAGATTCAAAGAAGGCAGCTGTGTAACATACGGTCTCCGAAGCTGGGCGTGACCGACCCCCTGTCTGCATTGGCCACGTCCTTCACCAAGCAGCTACCTACGCTTACTCCCAACCAACTCTCCGTTCTTCAAGACGCGTTGCTTCGTCTAGAAATACTGTTATACTATCTGATTTACCCTTTCTCATCTCATCTCTCCAGATCCACTCCCCGACCACCGACTCGGCGGCGGACGTGTTGTTGACTACCAAAGTGGCATGAAAGAATGACGGTCGGTACATGCGAAACAAAATCCTCACGACGATTTTGTGCCAGTGTTTTCATCAACCAGTTGTTAGAGGTATCAAGGTTGGTCTACAAGATCCCAACAACGCGCGTTTATGGTGCATAAGCATCACCTAGGCATAACTGACGGGCCTCTTAACGTACAAGATAGGAGGCTACAACGGCCTTGATCGTTCTGCGCCCCTCCTCCGTTATGCCCTACCGTGCATCCTCTCTGAGCCTTCTTCGAAATATAATTACCCAAGCCGCGGACGATAGGCCGTAACATTGCACACCACAAACTTTGGCTGTCTTCCAGGAGCGTGAGCAATGCTTCATCGCCTTTCACCGCCTGCCATACGCGGTCGACAGCACTATTTCATTCTCATACACAACATTCTACACACACAATCTGGCCATAATTGGCTCCGGATGTAAGCGATGGCGCGCACGCCTTGACGCGCTCTGAGGCGCCCGCTCCCGTGGCAGAATGGCGGCAGACGATTAGGTAGACTCACGCCTATAGAGCTTATCTCCGCAGGGAACGCTCTAGAGACCTTTGGCTATCGATTTAGCCCATCTTCGCGTCATTCACGCTTGAAAGCATTATACAGGCTGTCAGATCAGGCATCAGCAGGTACCTTGTCAGCTTCCATCCTTCCAGGCGGCTGATACAGTCCGAGCCATTGGTCTGCCTAGGGAACAGATATGCTACAAGGCTCAGTTGTCTGTTAGCAAGTTGCCCAGGCAGTCACAGAGGCTTTGCTAGCATCTTGGACAAGAAGGACAATTTCGCTTGCAAGGACCCGTAGGCAGATACAAGCTCATCCAGAACAATCATACCCAGCCTGGTTAAGTCAAATATTATCCGTTGCGGCTAAATACGGAGGAACACACAGCCTTGCCGCTACTTCGCCGCAATATTGCTGTGGTAGGTCTCTAGGCAACCATGTGTCTCAGGGCTGTGCTCTAAGGCTCGGACCGCTCCGTTCTGCGCCCATGGGGATTGCGACATCGCGTTCAACCTCAAAGGAAGCCAATTGACGGTAAGTGGCTACATAAACCGATCGCCTACTATGCTGAAAACCTTAAATAGGACGGGTCGCAATGTTTCGTCAGCCAACATTACGAAACAAACAGTTGTAATCAACGTGGATAATCTCCAAACCCCGAATACCCAATTTTTCCGTCTCCGCAGACTCCATCCGATCCTAATCGAGCTGGCGATAATACGCATGGACGATTGCGAACTATTTCGCGGCCGCGTCTTTTTTTCTGGCACAAAGCTGAACAACATATTCAGTGGAACACCTGGTGCTCTGCAATTAGCGTTGTAAATGCTCCGTGCAACAATCAGACGGCATGGCTGAGCGGTGACACCTGAGTTGGTTCTTTACGGAAAGCACACGTTGAACACTTATAACGGTAGAGCATTGGCAAGAGGAAATATAGCTAGGAAGGCCGGCACATATTAGCAATACTATCCGATACTCAATGGGAACAGGGCGGCATACATGGACAATATAGATGCTCTATACACGATGCACTAAGCACGAATAACATATCGGGTAGATTTTATATACTAGGATAGGAGGTGGATTATAATAGGTATAACGAATATATCTAATACCTTGAGGAAGGAAGAAGGAAGCTCCTCTGGGTTCGGTATGTATATACTTGTCTCGTCATTGGTATTGAGTATTAATCTAAGCCCGAGCCCACAATAGAGATGCATACTAAAAGATCGGGGATGGTGAGTGACGTGCGGATTTTTGCGTCTGCGGTATTGCGTTATAATTTCATTCCCTCTCAACGGATATTTCATCTCCATTGAGGCCTTTCGACGACTTTGTCGTTTGCACGGTCAGCATTCAGGGGAGGGCAAAGATTTGATACAACCTCAAATTCGATCTTTCAGTCGATTCGTGAGAACCGACTTCCAGTAAGTGACCACTTACGGCTTGAACAGAGTTCTAATTTAAACATAAATAAGTAGTCAAAATCTTGATTCATCAGGGTACGGCTCGAGCTTTGGCCGCAGTATCTCTGCGTCCAGAAAACCATTACGCAAAAAGCTCAGAATCGAGAGCAGAATACAGATACCGACATTTCAAAGAACATAATATTGAAAATTATTCATCGGGTGGCTGATCTGATGGTATTGGTAAGCGATTGAGAAACGGTGGAACTCCGCCAAGCATTCGTAATCTTCATTTACTACGCAACGCCAAACTTATGAACAGAAAAGAGAGGGATCATTCTTTGTTGTACTAAATATAAGTAGGGCACCACCTCTTTCGACCACAAATCACCAGTTTTCAGTTGCATCGAACCATCGCCTTCATGTCCTACCCAAAGACTTATCGTGCGTGGCGCCGCGGCAAAGCACCGTACCCTCTCAATCTAGTCTCATCGGTCGAAACACTTCCAGATACGCTAGGCACACAAGATGTAGTAATACGTATACACGCTGTTTCGCCCAACTACCGCGATATCGCCACGCTACGAGAAAACGCATACCCAGCGCCGGTTGAGGAAGGTGGTGTGTCTGCATCTGACTGCGCTGCCGAGGTTATTGCTATCGGCCCCGGGGTCTCCAGGTTCTCAATCGGCGACCATGTTGCTGTAACAATCGATCTATTGAACTTGACTGGTGATGAGAGGATGAATGAAGATGTAGCACCTGGAGGGAACGCGCCAGGGACGTTGAGAGAGTATGCGATCTATGATGAAAAATTATTGGTTAAGTTGCCGCAACATCTTTCTTGGGAAGAGGTATGTGATATACCAACTTTTCATCACACTTGCTCTAATTTGCTAAATCCGATGATAGAACTCGACTGTCACCTGTGCTGGGGTCACTGCGTGGAACGTTCTGAATGGATTGAAAAATATCCCAAAAGATGCCATTACTCTACTACAAGGTATACTTCTATATGAGAACCCCAAATCTCAGCAATGCTGATGCCTGATAGGAACCGGTGGAGTCAGCGTCATGACGCTCCTCATATGTATAGCTGCTGGTATCAAGCCTATCATCACTTCTTCGTCTTCAGACAAGATTGCCAAACTGGAGAAACTTAGTCCATTCGTTCGCGGTATTAATTACAAGATGTCGGATGTCAATGCCGAAGTATTCAAGTTGACCAATGGGAAGGGTGTCGATTTCTTACTCAACAACATTGGGCTCAGCTCCATCCCAGATGATCTCAAAGTGATCCGCCGGGGTGGGAATATCGCTTTAGTGGGATTTCTGGCTGGATTCACAGCGGACTTCCCACCAGAATTGCTCTATTCAGTGTTGGTAAAATCGTGCAAGATTCAGTGAGTTACTCTCATTGTATTTTCCGCAATGTGCTAATTCATGCCCACCTAGAGGCATACATGGAGGATCGAGGACTGACCTCGAAGCCCTGGTTGCTTTCCTAGAAGAAAACGAAGTGAAGCTAGACTCCATGATTGACAAAGTCTTTCATTTCGACGATGCTCCCGAAGCATATGAGTACTTGACCTCTGGCAAGCATGTCGGCAAAGTTGTGATCAAAGTCATGTAGTCATCTCTATCAAGGCATCTTTGACAAAAACGTCGAATCTGAGCCGGGATAAGACAAGACTCATGGCACGAATTGTTGATGTGTGAGTGGTTCAAAGGGGAGCCATTGATTGGAGGACTGCGATTAGTAAGCGAGCGCATTGACCAGTCACCAATTTTCCAGCAGTGGCGTAATGTTGTGATCAACCTACGCAACTGACCATCCCTCAAGCGGAGGAGAATTGTCCAAATCGTGTATCTTAGACCCATGAATGGTGGAAGTGTACCATATGGGTTAATAGTTAGGCGAATCTTGCCCAGATCGTACTACGGCGTCCCTTGGCCTCGAGCTCGTGTATCATCCGCTATGGACCTTTCTACAGTAGCTACGGAGCGCGTTCGTATGTCACTTGCAGCGACCGAACGAGTATAGCTAATCATTATAGAAGGGGGGCTCGGTGCATCATGACACTCATGCTACACCTCCACAATTCATTCAAAGAGAGCATTGGCGTTATCAAAGCATGAGAAAAGGAGATATTGATAATCATCCCAACATTTTTGATCTTAGCAAACGCCATGAATTCACCGAAGAACAACATGATATCTGGAGACCTGCCGGTAGCATTCCTGCCATGCAAATTGCGGCGGCATGTAAGGCCTACGCAGGTGGTCGATCGCTTACGACATTGCCAGAGGATGCACCTATATTTGAGCACCGCGACTTTCCTGGTCTTCAAGTTATATGTGGTCTTTTGCCTCCAGAAACGCAGGTTCTCTTTACATCGTGTTTGATGCACCGGGATTTGGCCGACCCAGGCCACAAGATCAACCTTCAGTCAGACTACAGTATTCATTACCCTTCGAAAACGGCATCGGATGCACTGCGGTTTGATAGTAGCTTTTTTAATCGTGAGCGATCGGCACCGGATGACAACCTGACACCATTGGTCCCAGGTCAACAAAAACCTCTCAACATGGAACAATTCTTGTACACAAAGCTGCGGTGGTTGACGCTTGGGGAGCAGTATGATTGGCCGACCCGCAGCTATGCGAAACATGCGACCCCGTTTCCAGAGGATCTATCAACGTTAGTCACGGGGCTTTTCCCCCATATACGCCCCGAATCCGGCGTCGTATTGATATATTCTGCCAAAGACTTTATGCCAGTTCATAGAGATGTGAGTGAGCAGTGCGAACGCGCGCTAGCTAGTTTCAGTGTCGGCTGTGATGGCATTTTCATCATGGCTCGTGGCAAGGATGACGGGGATGGAGACGATGCACCTCGAACAGTAGCAATCCGAGTCAAGAGCGGCGACTGCATACATCTTACTGGCGAAGCAAGGTGGGCCTGGCATGCAATGGCTCGTACAATTCCCGGTACTTGTCCGCCACATCTTGCAAATTGTACGTAACATCCCGTGCGAAGTATACATAGGACATAGACTGACAGGGTGTATCTCCAATTAGGGCCCATTGGTACACCGGGCGCAACGCCAGGGGAAGAAAAGGCGTACAAGAAGTGGAAGGGATATATGGGAACGAAGCGAATTAACGTCAGCTGTCGTCAGGTTTGGGATTAGTTAGATCGCATATGCGGACCCGTCACACTGGAGGCGCGCTTGTCCACGTGGTATATCCATCTGCTCGGCTTCCCATGTTACATGATACCTACTGAATCCAAGATGCATCAAATTCCTCGACTAATCGATTTCAGTATAGGTTCCGATCATTGAATGCCGCACCATGCGGATTATTCCTAATTATATTTAGTATGAAATCATTATCATCATAATAAAATGCCTCAAACCGTTCTAGATTTACGTCAACTCGCAGCTTGGCGCTCTGGTCGGCCGTAGAAACTTGCTTCACAGCAAGCAAGTGAAGCTTACGCACGGTCAACCAGTCGGAGGCTCGTTAGCACGGAGGAGTGGTACGCTAAAGTTGAAAATTGAAACGATCACTGCCGAGAAAGGATTACCGACACTGCTGGCACAACAACCCCAGTCGTTAACGGGATGCCACGGCCACGTTCCCTGCAGATGCTCTTACCGCCTACCATGACATTTTTTAGATCACTTTAAAAGCTAATCCACGCCGCTCCTGCCGCTAGATGTCTACAACTTCAACTTATTTATCTTCCCAATTTTTTTTTTTTTGGAAGGGAAGGGCTCAATGGGTTTTCTTGGCCTACCTCAGTTGCGATATTATTCCCCATGGGTGCAAAACCTCATTTCTGGCGTCGGTGTTGGTGCTTCGGCCGGGATCTATGTGGCTCTGAACTTGCTTGGAGCTGGAGGCGGTAGACCTGATTCTGCGCAAGTCGTTCAAGTCGTAAATGCAACACTATGCGCAGTCTGGTTTTTCAGCTCTTCCTTCGGTGGCTCTATTCTCAACAAACTCGGTCCAGGGCTGACAATGTGCATCGGCGTACAAACCTATGCTGTCTATGTCGGCAGTCTGTGGTATTATGATGAGACCGGCAAGAAAGGATACCCTTATGCTGCTGGTCCGATCATTGGCATCGGTGCGGGTATGGTCTTCATCACTGCTGGATACGTGGCTACGGGATACCCAGAAGAAGGAGAAAAGGGTAGCTATGCTACAATTCTAATGAACATGCAGGCATTGGGCTCGATCATCAGTGGCATTATCCCAGTTATTATCAATCGGGATTCGGACACAGTCGCAGGTGTACCAAGATCGGTATACATATCGTTCATCATCATCATGATAGTCGGAGGCTTATTCACTCTTCTCCTACTACGGCCACAAAAGCTTACAAGGGATGATGGTTCGGTCGTTGCTATAGACCCTCCGCGAGGAGCTTGGGAAGAACTGAAGTTAAATTTGTTGATCTTTACGGACCCAATTCTACTCATGATGGTACCAGCGTTTCTACCAGCGGAGGGCTTCTTGGTATACAGTGGTTCAGTCAATGGTTGGTTGAAATCTTCAAAACATAGTGTGTTGCTTTACTGATTCAACCTAGCATACAATAACAATCTGCGAACACGGTCGCTTTTATCATTCATTGCAGTAGTTTTACAGATCCCAGCGGGATGGGCGCTGCAAGCCATTCTTGATTATCCAGGCTGGGGACGCCGAAAGCGCGGTTTAGTGGGTCTTACAAGCGTTGCAATACCTTTGGTAGCAGCATGGATTTGGGAAATGGCACGCTCTTTGCCTCAAATGATCATTGCACTGTGCTAACAATTGCTAGGCTCGTACTCGTCACTACGATCGTAACAGCCCGCCCACCATAGCTACAGATTGGGACGAACCCAGATTTAGCTGGATCTTTATCCTTTTCATGCTTAATTGGGTCTTCTCCCAACTTTGGCACAACATTGTGTACTACTGGATCGGTGCGCTTACTAACTCTCCACAAAAGCTTACACATTATGTTGGCGTCTTCCGAGGCGTACTAGGTGCTGGAGAAGCAATTATTTTCGGCCTAGACTCGATCAAGATTCCGTACATTGCTGAAGCGGGTGGCATCCTACTATTCTACGTCATTGGTATTAGCGTATTCTACTATCTGGGAATATACCACATCAAGGACACGAACTACGATCATGTCGAAGAAGGCGCAGTGATTCCAAATCATATTCTCGAAGGCCAAGGGCTCACGCCCGGACAACGGACTACGGAGATTGCGAAGGCCGCAGAACTATCAAGGAGTGATAAGGAGAAAATCTAAGTAGCTGAGGGGAAGGTCTGATGACGATTAGCAGTGAGCCTGCAGATAGCATGCTAGTTAGAAACCTTTGGAGTAAACAAAATGCAAATCATACCCCAACCAGTTGATTCGTCCATGCATTATCGCACCGAAGTGCCCCTCAATACGCCCGGCGTTTATTCATCATCCTATCCCTAATAGCATCCCAAACCCGTTCAGACCCTGGTTCTCCGAGGCATCGGTTAGGCACCTCCGATGATCGTTTCCGTACCCCACTAGCTCCACTTCAGCAACGGGGCGGAAGCAATCTTCCGTTGACAAGCGCGGGCCGTCCCATCATGGCCCTCCTTTTCCCGCCAATGCGCTACCTTGGTGGCGGGCCGCTGTAGTACAGGATAATGCTGGCCAACGGCGTAACGGGGCGGTTAAAGAAAGTTTAAATGATGCAATGCGTGTTAAGACGTGAAGCAAACGAGGATTATGATTCATAGGACCGAGTCAGTGTCACGTGAACTCATATGGGAAACCTTTTCCTAAATCGCGGCTAAACCAACCACCTTCTCCACGAGCTCCCTCCAGGTATCTTCATAGGTCACGCTACTCTAGCCTCTTCCTGCCCCTTCCGCGATACAACACGTCCTTCAGCGGTCGGAAATCAATTCGCAAGGCCATTCTAATCGTCTATGAACTCAAACCGGACCAGTAATGTGCACGTCGTCTCATGACCAGCAAGATCAAGCATGCGAATAAAACTCCAACCTGAGGCGGCATACATCAGCCTTACCGCCGATACGGCAAAGATTGGATTCCGCGCGAAGCTATCATCACTTTTGATTAGAAGCCTGAGGAAAACGAGCTCATTGTCTTCATAATCCCACTCTAAGACTTCTTTCCAGATAGGATCAGTACTTGGTGAGTTATCTTTGTGTAGAAAGCCTGTGAGCTTGTGAGGCTTGTAGCCTGCAGTCTTGCGCTTTGGAGGCATGTTATTCATGTCGTTCGGATGAACAAGCGTGCACGTCAGGTATGGCTTGATGTCGTCTGTTTCGCGGTCCTTTGGAAGAGGAAGATCTGTTGCACCCGCAACATGTAGGCGTAGCCTTCTTCTCCGGCCGGTATTGAGATTCCCGTCACCCCCAGCGCGCAGAGCTGCAGGTTTCAGTACATAGCCACCGGACCCAGCAAATAAAGCTTCGTTAATTTGCGAACTTGCGCCAAAAGTTTGCCAGTTTAAGGCACAAATTTGTGCGCCAATGCCCCAGAATGGCACTGGCTGTAGATTCTTGCTAGAGATGCGAGTTCCCTTGGGATATACGCGCATCAGATGGTGCGCATTGTGTCGAGCAATCTTTGCACTGTTGGATGGTAGATGAGCTTTGAGACCCGACTCTGAGACATTGATGAGTTGATGATGTGGGGCGTTGTCGAGATTGCCCTCAAACCAGGAATTATTGACTGGTTTCACGGACTGAGCGTATACTCCAAGCTCAGCGAGCTCCGGAATGATAAGTCCAGCATTGGTCGCTTTCTTCTTCTCAGCATACTGTATGCGCGCTTGTTTCTCGTCCTCGTCGTCACTGCCTGAGTCTTCGTCACTGCTCTCCTCTTCGTTGGGTAAATGGTACTCGACAATCACAACAATCTTGTTCCCGAGTTCCGCAAGTGTAACATGGTCAGCAAGACCTTCTTGTTCGAGTTGGCCCTTCTCACGCACTGTGCGACTAAGCAGTCGGTCTCCAAAGATTTCGCACATAATTTGGGCAAGACGGAGCTGACCATGAGCGTCGCAGTGGTTTTCAAGTGAAATCATGATGGGAGCAGCATGATATCCTTCCGTAGCCTCCTTATCAACGACGTTGCGGATTGTTTCACATACAGTACGGAAAGGGATGTTGGACACAAGAGTGTAGCCATGGGTGACCTTTGGTTCTTCTTTGTTATCGTCGTTATCCCAGGCATCAATTTCGACACAACGCGATCCAGTATATAGCGCAATCTCGTAAGCAGAAGCATGAGACTCGCCAAATAGTTGATGAGCCATCAAATAGGTGTTATGAGACGAGCTAATAAAGTACTCTGGAAGGGGATAGTTTCGGTCGATAACTTCAGGCGGCACGTTGATGTGGCTTTTGTCAAGCAATTCTCGCATCGCGCCTGTTGGTTCCTCCACGTCTAAGCCCGCTTCTGCTTCTTGTAATACACGCTCTTCCACGAGGAACTTCTTCAATCCATGGCTAACGCGCAATTTATCTTTTGTGATCCCAGACTGACGCGATGCATGGCCTCCACCCGCAACGGTCCCAGCGTCAATTGCCTCGCCCTTGTCTTCATCATCAACGACAAATTTCTTCTTGGAGAAGGGATTGAGTTTCGAGATTCCAGAGACCAGTTCAGACATTGTGGCTGAAGTGATACGATGATAGGGATAGGATGGTGTAACGTCCGAGAGATAATGACGCTGTGTGCGGCTGAAGAGGGGCAGGCTTGGCTGGGTAAGCCGGCTAGCACGGCAACATATCGTCACTTCGCCCGTCATCGGCCTAGAAACTCATGGTTGCGGAAATGAATAAAAGAACCCGGGGTATCGCGTTCATTAAAGTACATACCGGATTTCTTGGATATTTAGAAACTGCAGCCATACAAATGACTACAATACCGGATAGGTATGCCAGCATATCTCTGAGTTCGCCATGTTTTCGATAGGTATATCTTGACTTGGTGGTATTTACCATTGTTGGATGGAAAGGTCCATCCAGTCCATCCGGTCTTTGGTGGAAGGTGTTTCTGGTCTATGTTTACTACTATCCCATTCGGGCTTAGCGCATTTTGCTGGCCTTTTGGGCCAAACACTATACCACAGTCCAGTTTAACACCAATCGGCGAGTAAATGAAGGGTGTGATGCACGACCTGCAGCCGCTGTTGCCTCGAGTGTACGTGTATCTGCGAGACGATCACATGACAAGTAGACCCAGTCTAGTTGGCGCGCTATTGAGAGAAATCAGTTGGTTTGCTGTTCCAGTGAGCTTGACACTGAAAGCCCTAAAGCTGCGTGGTGTTTACTGAAGGTAGATCTCGTTTTTTTTAACCTAGTTACTAACGTTTGGATAGGTCCTCAGTATGCGAATCGAGTATCACTTTCACGGTCGCGTGAGTTGCTGCCTGAGTCTGTTAGATCAACCTTGGAACGATCTCGAGGTCACGTGTCAACAATGGCTCTGTGCGCAACTGCGTCTAACCACTCGGGAAGGTCCATTTCTTACTTCAGGCATCTAGTACTCAACCGGCAACCTACCTCAACCACTGTGGCACTACGTATTGGGAAACCCCTTCGTGGTTCTAGATGGGATTATCTCCTTGTTGAGACGCTGGGTAATCACGGTGCAAAGTTCCGAGATCTTCAAGGCTGAGATATACCTCGAGCCGGAGCTCAGCTCCCGGCAAAATGGTTGACCTACTACGGGACGCATATTTATTCCTAGGGCTGTTATCAAAACGAGCTCCGAGGAGAAAATTCTAGGAATGCTAAGGCATGAGCATGACTGTTACATGAACCCTACTATCCGCTCATCTAAACATATCCGAGCTATGTATGGCACTATCAATGTCTGTAATAGTTTGAAGAATAACGGTCTATGTTGTCTGGCCTTTGAGTGGATGGATTGCACTTTGAAAGACGTCTCTCCTGCGCCTTCCAATTCCGCGCTATATAAAAGCATTTCTGGAGCAGTCTTGATGGCTCTTGCTGATCTAAAATCACAAAACCTTGTGCATACTGGTACGCGATACTTTGAAGACGCAGTTTCCTTACTCAAACTAGTTATTCAAGACATCAAGAATGACAATATCCTCATCTCGGGGATTGATGGGCCATCCCCAGTAATAAAACTGGGAGGTCTTGGGCTAGGTAAGCAATTAACTTGCCTTTATGATTGGTTATGCTAATACTATATGGCTCAAGTCGAGGGCTTTAATGAGTATCCCGTCCAGCCTTTTGCAACGCGTGCTCCTGAAGTTTGGTCAGGAATAGGCTGCTTTCATTCTTCCGAAATCTGGGCTTTTTCTGTTACGGTTTGTTGATATACCAGCGCTTCCTCACATTGATTATTAACATGGAAAGCTTTTCGACTGGATTTCTCCTACCAGATTCGGTGTCAATGATATGCCTGAAGGCCATTGGCCGCAACCATGGGCAATGGCTAAACTCTCGCGTCTCTTCCCTGGTTCAGTCACAGCTCACCCGACTGACACCGATTACCGAGGTTATTTCAAAATTGCTGAGCTTATCGAAAAGTCGGGGTATGGTGATAACAGGGACCCTGGATGTTTCGAAACGCTTCCATTCGAGGGGGAGTTAGAAAAGTTGGATATACCAGCATCACTCTCAGAATTCCTTCGATATATGTTCGTTATGAATTTCAAGCAAAGACCTACAGCAATAGATGTGCTGAAATCTCAACAATTCCATAGTCTTAGCTGAGCATGCCATCGCGGTCCAATTGGCTCATATGTTTAGCATACACTTGTGTATAGCTTGGGCCTTGTCCCTCATCGCTATGCAAAATGTGTATCTTGACATGATTACGAAGTCATGAACGTTCTCACTGCGATAAAGGCCATTGTAGTCCATTTTCTTCTTCACATCTGTAAGTCCGAACTTCTGTAATGGCCATGGCTGCGAGAATAAATAAGATCAATTGGATCAATAGCCGATTTGACCCATAACTGTCTATAAGTTGATGTTTGCGTGGATGCAGCACACCCCCGTGCCATAACACGGCATTATCGATCATCAATACAAAGAAACGTCGCTCAGAATATTTTTTCCCATTGATGTTTCCAAAATCCATCAAGCATTTGTTGGTCGCGTGAGCATATTACTATAATCATTTTAGTGCTAACTAAACCAAGTAAAGAACTTCATTCGTCGATGCCTGCCCACTATAGTGAGGAGCTTTACTCTTCACGGCGACTGGCTAGTCCAAATTCTTAATCTATACCCTTGGATATAGGTTCCATAAAATCACCGCTTCTACATTACATGTTCCGTAATCTTACCAAGCTGCTGGGTGAGGGGTTGCGGATGCGGTTCCGCGAAAGTGGGGAAGATTGAAAACTCGGAATAAATATTACGAACAATTGATGTTCACCCTATAAGGTCTTTGTCAAATTAGTCATTAAGCTATGTTTAAAGGTCAAGAAACTGCCAGAGAGCGCTTGTCAGCGGTTGCTCAGACCATTACGAGAAGTACCACGGAAATCGACTATAACTTTCCGCCCTTTGATGACCTTCCAAAGGTTGATGGCATGCCCCATGGTAATATCTGGGGGTTCTACGATAGGGCCGGAAAGAAAGATGAGGTTGGAGGTACGTCGGGCCCTTGCTACAATGCATCACCGTTGTGTATTAACTTATCGCAGCAATTAACCTCCTCACTCCTTCTGTTGTGCTTGCGGCAGCTCGTGAAATCAGCACAGGCGAGCACATCCAACTTGATTGGCCTTTACATAATGTACAATTCCCAGGCCTCGATCGCAAAGAATTCTATCAAAAGAAAATTGATTTCGGCGACTTCTCTGAGCTCTGCGCGATGGATGACGAACTCTATATCAACACCCAATCTAGCTCACAGTGGGATAGTTTGAAGCATTTCGCACACCAGGCGAGTAGAAAATACTACAATGGCTTGACACATGATGAAGCACGAAAGACAGAAACAAACGGAATACACAACTGGTGCGAAAGAGGTGGTATTGTCGGGCGGGGAGTATTGTGTGACTGGCTGAGGTGGTATGAAGAAAAGAATGGACAAGCACCAAGCCCCATTTCAAGACACGAGATTCCCATCCAAGAGATCGAAGAGACCCTGTTGTGGCAAGGCACACCACTCAAGCAGGGTGATATTCTGATGATAAGGAGTGGCTATGTGCGATGGCATAAGTAAGCACCAAGATTCTCCATATTGTGAAAATAGGAACACTTACCCGAGCCTAGTAATGCTGGTGAGGCTGAACGGAAGTCTGGCACTCGTGATAACAACACTGCGATCGGTGTCCAGGCGAACGAAGATACTATCCGTTGGTTATATGACCAGCACCTCGCCGCATTTGTAGGTGATACACTTGCTTTCGAAGCTTGGCCGGCTAAGTACGATGACGGTTGGTGTTTACATGAATGGCTGCTTGTGCATTGGGGTATGTGTTAGTTGGAATGAAATAGGATGTTGTATTGACCAGAATTAGGTACACCCATCGGTGAGATGTGGAATTTAGAAACACTGAGTGAGAGATGCCATGCAATGGGTCGGTATGCATTCTTTTTCACAAGCGCCCCATTGCATGTGAGAGGTGGAATTGGAAGCCCACCAGGCGCTATTGCAATCTTCTAGGTTAGCTATCCCTTGCTACCTCTTCACTATCAAGCAATGATTCGGTCCTCTCTGTCTCACTTTGTGCTTGTCATTTCCTTATGTCCTCCTAGTCACATGTACGACATCTTTGGAGTTGTTAACTTGCGGCTCGGCACCGATTCTTACAGCGTTTGCGGCGGCAGTAAAACCTCATTCTTTGAGCTTGGGTGAGAACTGTCGAATTATGGTAGCGCACCGTCTCCTATCCATCATCGGAATCTGTGAAGTCTTCTTCGGGATACGCGCAACATATTCCACAATAGGCGAACGTGCTCCCTGTTCCATCGCCAGTAGTGATAGAGACAACCAATGAGGATGCAGTTGGACGTAGATCTGGTCTACGCACGAGCATTTTCTCGATCCAAGTGAAGACTATCTCATCGGATTTGTCTCCTGGACTTTCTAAGCTCGCAATGAAGTCTGACAACGCAGCGGAATTTGCACAGATCAAAGCCTGCCATGATCCATGCTCCTTGTAGAAATCATTCATATATTGAGTGCGCTTCCCCAAGAGCACTAGAGCCATCTCCAGGTAGACCACGCCAAGACTCCAGACATCAGATGAAGATTGTCGAGGCTCCTGTTGAGCTACTTCTGGCGAGCGATATCTTGCCGTCATTCCATCTGCCAAACCTATAGTTGTAGTACCAGTTTCATCGGTGAAGTCTTGGGATAGCCCAAAGTCTGTGAAAAGAACACTCCCACGGCTCACGAGGACATTCTGTGGCTTGATGTCCTTGTGCCGAACTCGTTTTTCATGTAGAAATTCCAGCCCGGTGGCCAGACAACCAAAATAAGTTCGCAGTTGAGGTAGGTTTGGCGACTGTGCAAGGTATGTTGCCAGATCCATTTCAGCCACAGGAGTCATGATTAGACTAATGAATTTGGGATCCGTATAACTCCCAACGAATTGAACTATGTGGCGATGATTTAGACGCTTTAGGATCTCAATTTCAGAAATGAAACTTCTCATGGCTTCTTTCTGTCGGCCTCGGAAAGCGACACTTCGAAGCACCTGCTTCCTAGCGTACTCCTGGTAGCTTATCAGGCTGAAAACTCTGTCTACTTGACCGTATGCGCCCCTACCCAAGACTTCTTTTGTCTCAAGTGGAGGAAATTCACCTTTCTTATAATGACAATGTTGCCCATTTGCTCCTTTTTCAAGGTTTATCGAACTTGTCAAAACTATGCTTTGAGCTTCAACGAATGATGCTTTGACACTAGGGCGCAAACAGCCTGGAAGGCTGCTTTCGGTCACAGGGAACCAGTAATCTGAGAACCCAGCCTCGATAAGTCTATCGAAAAACTCCATATGCCCAATAGTTCGAAGTACGATGTACGTTCGGGGCAATTCACTCCACCGAATATTACTGCCCTTCAAGAGTAATGATATATCATTGATATCACTGTCAGTATAAGCCTGCCGTGTGTCCGACCTTTTTGAGAACCAGAGATCTAGTTGGCCGTTAATTACTCTTGGGATAGTTTCGGTATTTTGTGTATTGATCGAGGGTTCCATACCAGAAGTATGGTATGGAGGATTTTGCTGAGGGATAGGGGTCGTTTGATTGGAGTAGATTTTGGCTTGCTTAAATAAATGGGCATGTTCTGATGGCGCTCCCGGCAGCTGAGTATCAGTAGACTGATGAAATAGACGGCTGACTTGCATAGAAGTAGGGTTGTTGTAAATTGTAACCGCGTGTTGTTGCATTGGGGTAGCCAGCTCGTAGGTTGAGTGTTTGTATAGTCCGTTGGTGCCACGTTCCTCTTCAGGTGGCTTCCGAGACTCGGGGATTGCCTGTTCGATACGTTTCGAGGGGTTTATGGTCAAAGCTGTACCTTCGTGGCCCTTGTCAAGTATATTCTCCTGCTTCCTTATAACTTGTCTTGTAAATTCTTCGGATTCTTCAACTCTGCCCTGGCTGTCAAATACATATTTTAGCCAATTTCGCGCCACAAGCATATCCACATCGTCGTTACCCAAGGTTTCGGCAATTTTTATCCGGTGCTGAAATAGTGGCTCAGCTTGGGCTTTCTTGTCTTGCACATATAGCACTACTGCAAGCCATAACTCAGCGCTAAGAGTGCCTTTGTGATTAGGGCCTGAGTACTTCGTATATTGATCGAATAGGTGCTGAAATAGTGGCTCAGCCCGGGCTTTCTTGTCTTGCTTATATAGCACTATTGCAAGGTTGAACTCGGCGTGAAGAGTTTTCGTGTGATTAGGGCCCAAGTTCTTCGTATATTGATTGAATATGTGCTGAAATAGTGGCTCAGCCTCAGCTATCTTCTCTTGCTTATGTAGCACTTTTGCAAGCAATAACTCAGCCTGAAGGGTTGTGCTGTGATTAGGGCCTAAGTCCTTTGTATATTGATTGAATATGTGCCGACATAGTGGCTCAGCCTCAGTGCACTTTTCCTGACGAAAAAGCGTCCCTGCAAGCCAAAACCCGATGTCAAGAGTTTTGCTGTTGTTAGGGCCCAAGCCCTTCGTATGTTGATTGAATATGTGCTGAAATAGTAGCTCAGCCTCAATGCCCTTTTCCTGACGAAAAAGCGTCTCTGCAAGCCAAAACTCAACGTCAAGAGTTTTGCTGTTATTATGGCCAAAGTCCTTCGTATATTGATTGAATATGTGCCGAAATAGTGGCTCAGCCTCAGCTATCTTCACTTGCTTATGTAGCACTTTTGCAAGCAATAACTCGGCATGGAGAGTTGTGCTGTGATTAGGGCCTAAGTCCTTCGTATGTTGACTGAATATGTGCTGAAATAGTGGCTCAGCCTCAATGCCCTTTTCCTGACGAAAAAGCGTCTCTGCAAGCCAAAACTCGACGTCAAGAGATTTTTTGTGATTAGGGCCTAAGTCCTTCGTATATTGGTTGAATATGTGCCGAAATAGTGGCTCAGCCGAGCTCCATTTTCTCTGGAAATATAGTGAACGTCCAAGGTTATATTTGCAGTGCAGTGTCCTTTCATCATTGACACCGAATTTGGCCTGTAACCGATCGGCATTTTGTTGAAGAATTACTTCAGCTTCGCTTCCTTTTCCTAGATCGGTCCATGCAGCACTAAGCCAAGTCTTGGCCATTAGTGTTGTCTCATCGTCTTCACCAATAGTTTCATTGCACTGATCTGAAAGTTTTCGGAATACGTCTGCCGCCTCCTCATATCTCCCTTGATTGTAAAGTGTGACTCCGATGTGGAGACTGCTTTGCAGCATATCCGGGTGGCTTCTACCCGGTGTTGCAGCCCGGATGTCTGCTGCCTTTTGAAATGATTCTCTTGCTTTTGTGTAGTTCTTTCCCCCTTCAAGTCGATTGCTTTCTTCAAAGCACTCCTCTGCCTTCTTCCGCTCCACATGGTTTTCGTCATTTTTTTGACTCCCCGGGTTCTTTTTTCGAGTGGAGAAACCTGTCATCTCGTCATACAGCGTTAATTATGACATGCACTTGTCTAGACCTCTACACATCCTAGCCAAGCGAGCAGATTGATAAAGATTGTAGGCTTCAATTATGTAAGCAATTCCTAAGTTTACGAAGACGTGTTTAGGACGGGCCGTTGCGGACTACAGTAGCCTTGGACCACATTAAGTTAGCGCAGAAAGTGGAAAAGTACACGCGCAAGACGGATCATTGAAGGGAGTGTCATAGCATACATTCAAATGAAGATCAGTGATTCTTCAGTGTGATTGTGTCGTTAGACTGTCGCTTCTCTTCGTTCGTCGCGGATAGACTTGTGTGGAAGTAGATCAAGAAGGCTGTTAGGCTATCAGGCTGAAGCGGGGCAGGTAGCAAGTTTAATAGTTTAGCATGAAGAAAAGTGCGATAAGCGGGCTATTAGTAATGGGTAAATCAACACCGTAGAGCGACACGACGAGTTGTGGGAAGTTAGTGAAGAGTGACAAAGGTCAGCACTGAAGAAGAGTGTCAAAGGAAGAGTGAGTGACTCGCAGGAAGTGTGAGATATGGCCGGAGCTGCCACTGCGCCTTGCTGCGCCTCGCTGCATTGCTGGCCAGCTGATGGCCAAACATCAGACTGTCTCTGTGGTTGGTCGAGGTCGGCTGGACTCCCGCGGGGCAGGAAGGCTGAGGAATATCCAAGATTGGATTTTTCTGCATCGCATCGTTTAGAGTAGTTATCATGTAGGAAAGTAAGTAGTATGACTGTGAAAGTATGTAATGAGTTCGGATCCCTAAAGCGGTACCATCACCGCAAGGTGTATATATCCGACATCACGTGATCTGAATAGCATCATCCCGGTTGTTCACAATTAGGATCCTGCACATGAAGTTTTAGAGAGGATATGAATTTCCAAGAGTGGGACCCATAGAGAAGAATAGACTCGATGATAGCGTTAGTGCGGATGTCGCACACGCAAAGTTGAGGACTGCAGCTCGCTGAAGTTTGACTGGCAAGCATATCTAGCCAGACGGGCATGCACAGGGCACGTTTTGACATGCAATAGCGCGGTGAGTTACGGCTAATGTCCGTTGACATTTGAAGATGTTTGATGATCCCTAGTCACCGTTGAGGCGTCGGATCTGGATGTGTTGGATCGCCAAGAAGGCATAGACGGATTATCCGGGTTTGGCGGCGGTCTCACAAGCCGAGCATTAGAGGAAATTTTTTTTCGACAGAGTTTCCACGTCCGGAGGCATGATTTGAGATAGAGTAGTACACATCAGTAGTGAACCGGTAGGGGTCAATATAAGTATCGTCATCGTGACTTCAATCGGTGATGGCAGACGTGCACTAGCCACAGTTCGCGAGTAGCGCAACGCTACAAAGCTTGTCATGCCAAGAGTGGCGCTTCCGTGAAAACATGGGACGCGCAATATTTGTCCCAATGTGATGGACAAGTGCGGCATTTCTTGTGAAAAGGGGCCTGCGCATCCACAAGGAATTAGGCAACAAATAGAAAGCCGTGGGTGAAGCATGGAATAGTTGTGCGCAAACATTGCACAGTCAAGCAACTGTTGACGGCTGCACAGCAGGAGATGTGCTGTGGCTGAAGATGAATTAGGCATGACGCAACCGGGAGCAATAGAGGGATCCTGGATGCCGATCAAGCCCACATTCACACCATCAACGCCGTCATTGCGTCCAGGGGCGTGCTTCTTCCAGTAAGCATTACCTGGTGCTGGCTCTTTGAGGCATTCGTGGCAATGCGCCGGGCGCTTGAGCAGGGAAGAGACGTGATTGTGGCCGCCCGCGGCTCCACGCAGAGGCGCACATTCGCTCCTTGGCCACCTGTCGCAGCTCGCAGCCCATGTGCGGGGGTGTCTAGGCCACAGGCCGGTGCAATTTTCGCTCAAGACGACGCGTGTATGACGTAGGACTACTGTGTGCAACGGCGCGTGTCACGGCAACCACCTCCCTCCACCCAAATAAAGCCGTCCGCGCTTTCCACGCCCTGCCCCAACCTATTCCTCAGATACCCACCTCCTTGTCCCCAGACACTCTCACCCATCCATCACCTTCCATTGTTTCAGCGTTTGTTTAATTGATACCCACTTGATACCCCACGATTGACCATATTCAACATGGCGGGTTCCAAAGCTGTCAACCGTACGTCCGTTGCGCTTTGCCAACATGAGCTGAGCTGACACGCCCCAGGTCCGGTTGACTTGAAGCAGAAGGAGGCCGATGTCAACAACAAGCTACAGCTATACGGCATCTACTCCGGTATGTTCACGTGTCCTTGACAATATTGGCGATTGCGTACTGACTGCAACAGCATTTGCAAACGGCAAGGTCCCATCTAACAAGCAGATTGACATTGCCCTCAATTCAGCGTTGGCGTCAAAGGCACTCAGCTCACCCTCCAAGAAGCTGTCAACCGAAGGTCAGAAGCTCGTAGCCGACTTCAGGACCGTCATTGAGCAGGCCAAGATCCTTCTCCTCACCAAGAACGAGGGCAATCTGCTCCAAGACTTCATCTGGCAGGCTGAGCAGATCACCGGCGCTGATGCTAAGCTACCTGGTGCCCCTATCGATAAGGACACAGCCCGCCAGCATGGTAATGAGGCCCTTGACGGCCTCCGTATTCTTGGCACCCTTCTCATCTCCAACGGCCAATTCAGGAAGCTTATCTCTGATGCCACCGTCCTTCTTCGTGACATTGCTGGCGACGCCGCACAAAACACGGCTAGCAGGGTTAAGCCATCACAGGATCAATTGAGCCAGATTGACCGTCCTGCCGAGGACAACACATGGCACGAGAATCCCGAGTTTTCCAAGGAGAAGTTGAGGGCTCAAGCCAAACAGAGCCTGCCATTCGGAAAGAAGGATGCCCAACAGGCCGTTGGCGATGTCAACCAGGCCGCTCACCCAACTGGCTCACGTGATCCTCTTGACACTGCCGAGCTCGGAACCCAGGAGGGCCAGACTGGTCAACCTACAGGTGTCGATGCCCAGGCCGCTTTGAACGTTGCGAAGCAGAAGGTTGACGAGAACGTGTCCGAGCAAGACAAGGACAAGGCCCGCGCTCGTCGTGATCAACTCAACAACTACCTCCGAGGCAAGATGCCAGAGGAGCGTCGTGAACAAACCATCTGGCGTTTGAAGAAGATGGTTGTCGAAATCCAAGGACATCAAGATTACCAGCGCGCGATCGAAACCCTTCTGCGCCTCGCTGAGGAGTACGCTGGCCACTCTAGGACTGTTGGCCAGCAGGCCACAGGAACTGTGAAAGGTGCGCATCGTGATGATGCTCTTCAACTTGCTGAAGCTGACCTCAAGGTGCGTATTACAGGTTTTAGCTCTGAAAATTTGCATTGGCTGACAAATATTAAGACGCTTCTTGAGCGGTTCGCTAATAGCACATCGTTTGACGACTTGATCGAGTCCATCAACCAGATATACAAGGACGCCGATCAGGATCCTCAGCTGAAGAACTGGTTCAAGCGTGTGAATGGCTACATTCGCAAGATTCTCCAACAGCAGGGTTATATCCTTGAAGATGCTTCCAACCAGGAATGGAACAGCATCTATGACGATGGTCATGACTTGCTCCGTGGCCGCTACCGTGGACACACTGACCGCATCGCGGATGAATTCAAATTTATTGGCGAGCAGTTTGACTCTGACCCACAGAACAAGGCCTTTGCCGATTCAATCAATAGACTTTTCAACGACCTTAGCCAAGACGAGAATGGCAAGGCTGTGTTCAAGCCACATCTCGTCAAGGATATCACGGATGTCATTCTGCCTGGATTCTTTGAGAATGTCCAATACATTCCCATTCCTCGCATTGAGTATAGCGATCCCATGATCGATGCTGTTGTCGAGAACCTTGTCATCGAGGGAGACAACCTGGCACCCAATGTTTTGGAATTTGGTTCTGACAACTACTGGCGCTGGGGCCGTAAGCAAATCTCAAATAAGAACAAGAACAAGGTCATGCTCTCCGTTTCGGGTGTGCAGATGGACCTTCGCGATGTTTCATACTACGTCAAGCGCAAGCAGGGCTTCCCATCTATCACCGATAAGGGTGTAATGGATGTCTTTATGGGCGGCACCGGCTTCAGCTTCAAGGTTGAAATGGAGACTGCGGACAAGGCGCGTGAGAACAACGCCCAAACGCACTTCTTCAAGGTCAATAAGGTTGAGACCGATATTCAGAACCTTCAAATCAAGGTCAAGAAGAGCAACCACAAGCTACTCTTCAGCATGTTCAAGCCTTTGCTACTTAAGGTCATGCGTCCTGTCATCCAGCGCGTCCTAGAGAAGCAGATCAAGGACAATGTCAACCAGCTCGATGCTATCCTCTACGATGTCAAGGTGGAGGCTGACAAGGCGGAAGCTGAAGCGAAGCGCAACCCCGACCCGCAGAACCTCCAGAACATGTACCAGCGCTACGCCAGCGCTGGCCAGAAGCGTATCATGCAGGGCAAACAAAAGAAGGAGGAACTCAAGGAGAAGGCCAAGGAGACACACGTCAACGTTGCCGTTACTCAACACGACTCCATGTTCAAGAATATCTCCCTACCAGGAGGTATCTCGTCCAAAGCTACCGAGTACAAGGACCTTGCCGCTAAGGGCGACAAGTGGGAGAGCCCCGTTTTCTCAATTGGCTCGGCTAAGGAGACTTCCAGCCTGCCTAAGGTTGCTAACGTCACTCGCAAGCCTCACGGCCGTGCTGGCGGATACGGTTGGGATCCTAGCCAAGCTACTGGTGTAAGCCAGGGACTTGGTGCATCGCAAGGTCTCAACACTGCTCAAGGAATTAACCCTGGTCATCCTGGCTATGGTCAGACTCAGCTTGGAGGTGCTGGTGCGGGTTTGACTGGTACCCATGATGCCCACGCTCATGGCGGTCAAGGCTTCGCCGGCCAGGTCGACAACGCCTTCAACACCACCACCGGCGCCATCCCTCCCGCTGGCACCGCTGCCGCTCCAGGAGCTCAGGGTACCACCTTCAACACCACTATGGGTGACCAGAACCCCGTCTTCCAGGGCCGCGCCTAAAATGCATATTCTTTCCTTTACACAGCGCTGATGCATAGCACGTCACTATTGAATAATGACGATGCATGATAATCATCTGTTTTTCCTATTTGCCTTTGACCTGATGATACCACGTAGCACATGGGAAAATGGTTTTGCTTGGAAGGTTGCTTACGAGAAATTGGTAATGAGGAGGGGTGTAGTAATAATTAATACACGAATTTGCAAGATTTCTTCACTTATATGAGTTTTGAGTGCTAGTATTCTTAAAGGGGAAAGTTGGTGTTGGATGTATGTGATTGTGAAATGTGATGATGTGATGTGGTTTGGTGTTGTGTTCATATTGTGCTCTATTTCCTTCTACCTGTTGAACTGAATCGGAAGGTGATCCCCCACATTCGACAACCCTAAAGAAGCAATCCAAGCCATAACCAAGCAACCCACACCATCCATCCCCAACTCCAACCCACACCTCAACTCCCATTTCCAACAACATCTCCTCACCTCTTCAACGTCTTCTGCTTCTCCGCCTCCACCTTCCTCTCCATAACCCTCAACCCTTTCCGCCTCCTCACGCCATCCACATACCTCCTCGCAACATTCTCGCGATCCGCCGTATCGCCCAAATCCTCCAACTGGTCCTCGGTAAAGGGCACCCAAAACGGGTCCTGGTCGAGCAATTGGAAGCCGACGAAGCGCAGCTGCGGGGAGGCGGAGCCGGAGCTGCGCTTGCGGATCTCGTCGCTGAAGCCGAAGGATTCGGCGACGGGGATGTGGGCGGCGATGGTGAAGGTTTGGGAGCCGGTTGTGGAGGCCGAGGTGGCGGAGAGGGTTTCTGAGAGGATTGTGCCGCGGCGGCGTGTTAGGACGGCGTAGACGCGGCCAAGGACGTCGGTGGAGGCTTGGATGTCGCAGGCGTAGGTGGCGAGTAGCATGCGGGGCGACCAGTCGAGGAAGGCGGTGTGGATGGCGGAGCGGGTTGCTTTGATGACTTCGCCGGTGAGGCGGGCGCGGTCTGTGGGGGGGATGGTGGGGGGTGGGGAGACGGATTCGAGGAGGGTGGCGGTGCCGAGGGTGGGTTCTGCGCAGCAGGGGCCTTGGGCGGTGGCGAGTTGGAAGGCATAGGATATGGTGGAGGCGAAGGGGTGGGAAGGGGTTTGGTCAGGGGTGTCACGGAGGCTGGGTGGTGGGTTAGTGGTGGGTGTGAAGAGGGGAGGAGTATGGGGGACGTACAGTTTTGCGCAGATGCCTTCTTTTGTGGCGTCGATTAGGAGGTTGGGGCCTGTTCTGCGGGGCCCGAAGGCGGTGATTTTGTCGATTACGTTGGCCCAAAGTTCTTTTTGGCCCTTGGCTTCCGCGAAGGCGGCCTGGAGTTGTTTTTTGAATTCGGCGAGGTTGAGCGTGTGGCCGACTTCGCGCTGTTCTGCCTCTTGCATGCCATCTTCTTGTGCCTCGGCGACTAAGTTTGCTTCGACGTTTTCTTCCTCTTCTGTCTTTCTTTCGGCATGAAGTCTTTTGATGGCGCCCGCGTTCTTACTTAGAAACTCAGTGACGCTTGGTGGGAGCGGAAGTACTCGCAAGCGCACAGAAACCTGCTTGCCTGCAGTCTCCCCTATCACAGTCCCTCGTGGTAAATTTGGATCTCTTGGTGGATTCATCTCTGCTGCAGCAACTATGGATTCGCGATACGGCACGATAGGCTCACCAGCCTGGATCTCGCACTTTGCAAATCTCTCTCGCAGATCCTTTAAACAACGCTCAAGATGTAGCTCTCCAGCGGTGAGTATGACATGTTCTCCACTGGGCAGTTGTTCATATTCAGCGCATGGATCGCTTTGTACAAGAAGCTTCAAGCCCTTGATCATTTTGTCGAGATCGTATGGGTTTTCGGGCTCCAGCGCGACTCGAACGATAGGCTGTGTACCCATTTGAACACCAGCCAGATTGAGTGAGCCTGGAAGTTGTGTACAGAGCGTGCATGATTTGAAAACATGCCCTTCAAGGCCACCTATACCAAAGACCACACCCGCCGGTACCGAAGTTAGCGGCTCAAGCCCACGGCCCATCATAAGGTAGAGTGCAGTGATCTTGACCTTATAGGGCTCCGGTGCTGCCTGTGGATTGGCGGGTGTGAACTTTGGCCCAAGAACGTAGACTTCATCGCCAACACTGAGTGTGCCCGAGAATATTCGAGCGAATCCGATCAAGTGTTCTGCTTTCTCTTCCGCTGGTGGCGCATCCTCGGGAGTTTCTGTCTCGCCGATGGCGGTAGAGCTAAGTGCTTCAGCTATGCCACCGATATCAGACTCACCATTTGCGGCCGCTTGCTGTCGAGCGATTTCTGCTCTCTTTTTTCTTCCAAGCTCTCTCGCTTCTTCTGCACTGAGTGCCTCACCCCTTCTCTTATTCTGCGGAAGCTCACTCTCAGGCACAGAGATCATTTTGCTGACATAAGCAACAACAGGAGCCTCCTTTGATGTACTGAAGTTGGTCATGGCATCACGCACTTCTGGCGCAACATAGTCAGCGCCAGGCGAGTTGTCGATGATCTCTGGCATCCTTTCTGCCTGGGCTTTTGATGGCGGAGGCAGGTACTCAGTCACGGAGACCAAGAGGGCGGTTGACAGTGGGAGCCAGGCTGCAAAGAGGGCGACCAGGAGTGCGCGAGGATCCCGGGAACGAAGAATATGTGCTGGAAGATTGAGGTTCAAGGATTTTGTAATCTTCTCGACCATGGTGGGATCTCTGTGGAAAGTATATGAGTATATTGATGAGATATATACAAAGCAGATGAAAAATGTGAAAGGAAAGGAAATCCACGCACCCCTTCCCATTGTTACCTCCTGTGGTAGCCTCGTATATGGCCCATATGTTCTCAAGGACTAATTGGACAAACATAGGCTTGAGGTGGCGGCCTTTGAGATGCTTGGATCCGAGCACTCGTTTTGTCTTGGGATCGAGGTAGTAGTCACCCCACAATACCTTTTCAAGAACAGAGCGCTTGATGCCTAGCTTGCGCTCATAGAGGCCGGCGAACTGTCTCACTGTGAAGGCCCAACCATCAATGGCACTGCCAAAGATGACGTTGTTCTTTTCCGGGGCAAAATAGATGTCCTCGTCATCTTTTTCCTCGTACTCGGCGGGTGTGCCGGTGTCTACGCCGTCACTATTTTCTGCAATAGCGGATACTCTAGTGTCGGGCTTGTCGGCAGCTACGGCATTCAGTCGCTCTTCCATCTTCTCCCGCCAGCGCAGGTCGTCTTCCATGCGCTCGCCTTGGTAGAAGCTGCCCATTACGGCGTTTACCTGCTCAACTAGTTTGTTCAAATGAGAGTGTGCCTCTGCTGGGCTCATTTTCAGTTCTGTGATTAGCCTGTCCATTTTATTGATGACGAGTATGGGCTTGAGTTTCTCAATCCACGACTGGCGCAGCACGGTGACGGTCTGACTACACACGCCCTCGACGGCGTCTACGAGCACGACGGCGCCATCGCAGAGACGCGATGCCGTAGAGACCTCGTAGCTGAAGTCTATGTGGCCAGGCGAGTCTATCAAATTTATAAGGAACTCTTTTTGTTCCGGCTGGGCGTCTGGGGCAGAGCGACGCAGCAGAGAGAAATAGAGGGAGATGGCGGACGACTCCATGGTGATGCCGCGCAATTGCTCATCAGGCCGAGAGTCGAGGTATCTTATCTTGCCGGCCAGCTTGGGGGAAATGATGCCATTGGTGGCGATGAGGGCGTCGGTGAGGGAGGTTTTGCCGTGGTCCTGGCTCGATTAAAATGGGGAGGAAGGAGCAGGGCGGGGCAGCACTGACGACATGGGCCATGATGCAGATGTTGCGAACATTGCCGGCGGCCTGCTGCAGCTGTATCAGCTTTTCCGGCGGGACCACGGGCATGGTGCAGCCTGCTGGTGTGCGAGCCGTGTTGGGGCGGATGCGAGAGACGGCGCGAGGGGAGTGGCTGGCGCGTTTCAGGCGGCGAAAGGGCCGGCGATGGAAATAGAAGGGTGAAGGGGCAGTGGGTGCGACAGGCCGGGCAGATATAGGCGACGAGTGGTTGCGGAAGAAAACGTCTGAAACTGGGAGCGTTGAAGCGGACGCGACCCCACCAGACGGCGCGGGACTGCGATTTGCTGCGTCACCGTGGGGGGGCAGACACTGCTCGCCATGATGGGCCGGCCTCCCAATCACACGGCCATATGCCTAGCCTAGTCGCCCGAGCCCGGCTATGCTCTGCACAGTCGGTAAGAGTGAGTGCCTGCAACGCCCAGGCCCTGCCTGAGGCCCATGCATGCATCGCATCTCCCCTGCCGCGTCCTCCGCCGTCGATCTTTCTGCCCGCCTTCCCTCATTGTTGACGCTGCTCTGCGCTTTTGTTTTCGCCTCGCCGGCACCACGCATGCCACAAACCACACACACCACACCACGCATGCCACCACGCACCCACCACGCACCACCACACACACCACCACACACACCACCACGGCGCATGTAGCTCGCCGCCATGGCCACAGTCGCCGAGGGCCCGCCCCACACTCCTGCCAAACCCACGCCCATCTCCTCGTCCGGCATGAAGCTCGTGACCCCGTCCCAGCCACGCTTTGATAGCGCAAAGGCTGCCGTTATGTCGCCCGTCAACGAGAACGGCTGCTTCGAGTTTGACCGCATCATCAAGCAGAGCGATGTCGTCAAGCGCACGCGCAAGACTCGAGTGAGCCTGCAGCCCAGCCTCGCACTTGAAGCCGCCCACTGACACCACCCCGCAGTCATGGAAGCCCATCCACATCGTCCTACGCCCCAACTGCCTCTCCATATACAAAGACAAAGATGCCACCAAGCTGCGCCACCAGATCAACCTCTCTGAAATCACCGCCGTTGCCCGCCAGCGCGACTCCAAGAAGCGCATGGACCACGTCTTCGCCGTCTTCTCGCCCGCTCGCAACTACCACCTCGGCGCATCCAGCGAGAAGGAGGCCCAGGAATGGGTCGACCTCATCCGCGCCGAAGCCCGCATAGACGAGGAAGAGGGCGACATGACCCTCGTCAGCCCCACTGGCAAAAAGACCTTCACCGGCTTCGACAGGGCCAAGAGAGACCTCACCAGCCCCGCCCGCGCCTCCAGCTCCTCTGACCCGGACCCCAGACCTGCAAGCCCCACCCCCCGCGAAACCATGCACAGCGCCCGCCGCCCCTCCCAAGCCCTCCACTACTCGGGCAACGAACACGCCTCTGTCTCCGACTTCGACTTCTCCGACACAAACAACCCCCAACTCTCCACCACAGGGCTCCCCAAAAAGCCCTCACCCAACCCCAAAACCACTCCGGATGACGAACGCGTCGTCTACCACGGCTGGCTATACGTCCTCAAATCCGCCCACGGCGTCCGCCAATGGAAAAAAGTCTGGGTCGTCCTGCGCCCCAAGTCCCTCGCCCTCTACAAAACAGACAACGAGTACTCTGCCATACACATCACGCCCTTTGCCTCCATCATCGACGCCGTCGACATCGATTCCGTCTCCCGCAGCAAGCAGTATTGCATGCAGGTCATTTCCGAAGAAAAGAGTTTCCGCTTTTGCGCCAAGGACGAAGAGGCCCTAGCCCGGTGGTTAGGCGCCTTCAAAAGTCTGCTTGTCAAGCGGAGAGAAGGCAGCACAGAAAGCACGGCGATCAGTATGGCGAGTCCCGTAAAAGGAATCGCTAGTCCCACCGTCCAGCCTCCTACACCCATCCCCGGCCAGCGCGGTTTCACCGCAGATGCCGTGTAGCTGTACATCTCCCTCTTGTGTATTGTTGCACCGCGCTTGTTTGGTTTTGGGCTTTTTACCGAGGGCCTTTTTGGCCACGGTTGTTGGACGAATGATGGTTATGATTTTACGATTGGTTTGTTTTTATGCCTTGCGGCCCGGCTTGATACCTTTGTTGGATTGTGAATGATTAGATTGGATTGAGAGGTGCCTAGTGTTGGAGTAATGTTTATGGGTTGAGAGGGCGGCGGGGATTAATGGCAGGAATATGTGTTCAATGGTTGGTATGTGGTTGGTGATGTGGTGCTGGATGTTGTAGTATGCTCGTTTCTGTGCAAGTCCAATGAGTGCGATAGAACTTGAACATGATGTGTTAGTCTGCATATTCATATAGCAACTGTAAGGCGAAAAGTCTGTTGCATCCTGCTCTATAAGAAATATAATGTGGTTGTTTGCAACTTATCCGCTATTGACAATTTTAGTCAAAATGAACTTGACTGATTTACATTGCCTACAGTCATCTAGGTCACATAAAGGTTTACAATGTATAGATGGTGTGACAGTTGAAGTGTGTGGAGAGTCGGTTGGATACCTTAATGGGTATTGATTGAAGGTAATGTGTGTGCGTGTGTCTGTGTGTACTTGATCGTTAGGCAAATAAAAAATTTAGTGTGAAGTAAGGTGGTTGCCTGAAATTCAACACGTCGGACACCGCATCTATAAAGCCCAAGTTGGGCAAACGCTACCTTGTGGGTGGATGGCTCTATATATCGTCCAAGATGATTCAAAGGATAGGGCACGCTAAATAAGCCGGACGGATCTCATGTACGGCTGTTCTCTATTAATTATTGTTGTCGCCTTAAGTAGGGACGATTTAATATCCTCTGGCCTTCTAAAGTGCAGTGATGTCCTAGACAAACGATGACAACACATCTTCCAAACCCAAGGAGCCGAATTTTCCGTACCAATGCCGAGTCTAGGAAGGATCCTTTGGGAAACAAGATGTAATAAAAGGGGTTGGACCTATCAGGAATCTCATCTACCACGGCGCTTACTATATTTCACGAGCCAGCAACTCTACTTCAGGTGCTCCGGCGGCGGTCGGTGCGAAGATATAGTAGCTAAAGGCCTCTCACCCAAAGTAGAAGTTAGATCTGGGACCAACATCTCCAATACCAGGAAGGTAATGGGCGTACTTGGGGTATCAGTCTCTTCCAATTCCAATCACGGCTTTCCAACTATAACCTCAGCAACCACACAAAGTACAGAGTATACGATGGATTTGTGCGAGACTATCTCAACCGTGGAATAACATTCGCAGGTTCTATGTATCCTTTAAACCCTTTTAAAGCTTGTCGGCTCGTACTAGATTGACTCCGTAACTTCGATACGAATCACCCAAAAATAGATCATTCAGAAAGGTTATGCCAGCAAGTAATCAAATAATTCACAGTGTTTAATCTCTACTATTTAAATTGTTCAATATTATACAAAATGCTACGTGTCGTCTTGAAGGCCATGAATTCACAATAGACGCCTACGGAAAAGATCTACACAGCAGGTTTACAACTCTTCTTATGTCCCCGCCAATCCACTTTTTGGCAATCTTGACTACAATACCTCACCGCCTTACACCTTTTACAAGCCGCATACCTACGCTCCTCGCTCCCTCTCCTCCCGCAATTTACGCAATCAAATTCTCCTCGCGTTCCTCTCCCTTTCTCAACCACGCTCGCCATTCCAGGAATCCTCTTCTTCATCATCTCCACCAACATCCTCACATTCATCCCGTCATTATCCTTCCCATCCACATCCCCCCCATGCTCCACAAACCACTCCATCATCCTCACATTCCGCGCCGTATCCCCCGCCAAATCCGCCTGCGCAATTTCCCCCCCAACCGTCCCACCACACCTCGTCCGCTGATTCACACTACCCCCGGCCTCGAACAAAATCTGCGCAATCCCCGGCTGAACATGCGGCTTCGTCGCAATCGCTGCGTACATGGCCGACGCACCCAGCACATCCGCCCCATCAACCGGCACCCCGATGCCCACCAGGTACCGCACCACCCGCTCCATTTCGTCCCTGGTCGTCGGCGCGTCGTACGTTGCGACCACCACCGAGTAAATCGGCACCCGCGTCGGGCCCCACCGCGCGTCGTATAGCTCTTTTATCGCGGCGTCGCGCCCGACTTCCGAGACACGCGCTTCCACGTGGGTTTGTAGGCCTGCTGTGCCGCCCAGCACGGCGGTGCCAAGCGCATCGTTCATGTCGCGGTATGACCGGAGGCCGTTTTGGCCCGCGAAGCCGCGCAGTTCCATGCCATCGTGGCCGGACAGCTGGTCGTTTGAGGCGCGCAGGTCGTCAAGGGTGCTGGGGGGAAGGGGGAGGGGAGGTTAGTTGATTGGTGCGAGTGGGGTGTGTGGTAGTTATGTACCGATCCGTGCGGGGTGCTAGGTTTGCTAGCATGGTCATGAATTGGGCGGTCATGGTTGGGGGTTTGGAGGGAATGGGAGTGCACGATGTGTGGTTTTGGGGCGAGAGGGATGGTGGCTTGAAACATCTTGAGGGGTATGGTTATCGATAAGAGCTGTAACGTGGGATGTTGGATCGTCGCACTTTGGAGACGATAGAATGGGGGTGATGGGGTTGTCTCGTGACTTGATATTTGGTAATGTTTGCTTGGTGTGTGAGTCTGTCTTGGAAGGATGGAGTGACGGTAGGTGACGATCAAGCATGACTATTTGTTCTATTGACAAAGTACCAGATGGGATGCTGGTTAATGGTGCAAGAGAAGAACAAAAAGTACTCTCATGCCCGTTGTACTACGTGGTTGGGATGAGTTTAGGCCCGGGTTACACTAACAAGTCTGTAGGGAGCTTTCAGTAGCCTGCCGCCAGATCCTTCCGCCTACCTCGCGCGCTAGTTAGCGCCTCCATCACTAAACACGACGAACATCACACCGACGCTTTCTACAGCCTATCTACATGACAAAACCCACCTTCTCATTTGAGTTATGCCCCTGAACAGTATTATCGGTGATATTATCGAAGCTATCACGCCTACGGCTGGATAGCATCTAAACCATGGGCCCGTGCTGAAAGTATACATTCTTACCCAATCGTGAGTAGGTTTCCCCATATTGTCAACCCATATCTAGGTCTTGCCGGAGCATTGCGCCCCTAATCGCCATCGTTCTGATTGTTTGGCTCCGTAAAGGATGGGGTAGGTACTGTAAGGTCCAAATACTACTCAAAATCCCACCAATAGAGTGTTTCTCCGAGCAACATTGTGGACCTTCGGACAACCTGCGTCTTGACATTTGGGGTAATGAATGCAATTAGCAACATGTCAGTCGATAATATGCTCTGAAAAGATGCCGATCAGAGCCACTTTGGTCATTGCGGAGCCAACATTATAAAAATCCACCTAACAGGAGCCGTGGCTAAATGACTTTGTGAAATTCAAAAACGAAAAGGTGAGGCAAGACGTGCAGCTCCCAAATTTGGTAACAGAACGGCTATGTCCAGTTACCGACACAGTGTACAAAACGAACCGTCGGCCAGGTCGTATCCTTTCACAGTACACTTGAAATTGAATCTCTACCGAATTCCACGATGCAACTAGCTACAGTCCTGTTCCTAGTGGCAACGGCTGTCACTGCATCGCCAACCCCTTCTTACAAAGATGAACCAGCAAAAGTACTTGAAAAAAGAGCTAGCATCAGTGACGCGGCAGACATCGGATATGCGACGCAGAATGGCGGGTATGTAGTTCTATTACAAAAGCTCATCCAAATATATGCTAAAACTATAGCAGCACAAAAGGAGGCGCGGGTGGCCCAACAACAACAGTCAGCTCACTCCCTCAGCTCTCTGCCGCCGCTAGCGCCTCTGGCCCGCTCGTGATTGTTGTGCAAGGCTCTATCAGTGGAGCAGCGAAGGTTAGCGTGGGCTCAGACAAGACCATTATTGGCAGTACCGGCAGCTGTATGCTCCTTTTTACTGAAATCAAACCCTAAAGCTCTGGCTAATACTATGGAATAGCTTTGAACGGGATTGGCCTTACAATTCTAGGCCAGAAAAATGTGATCGTGCGCAACATGAAAATCTCAAAAGTGCTTGCGGACTATGGTGACGCAGTCACGATCAATCTTTCTACCAACGTCTGGGTCGACCACTGCGATTTATCTGGAGACGAAACTGTGGGAAAGGATACATATGATGGTCAGTACCGTTCAAACGCTTCTTACCAACATACTAAATGCTCCCATCAGGCCTAGTTGACCTCTCGCACGCAGCTGACTTTGTGACCATCTCGCATACCTATTTTCACAACCATTCCAAAGGAACTTTGGTGGGTCACTCTGACAAAAATACCGCAGAAGATACGGGACATCTCCGCGTAACATATGCCAACAACCACTTCTACAAAGTTTATAGCCGCGGCCCACTTCTCAGATTTGGAACCGCTCACATCTTCAATAATTACTACAACGAGCAATCCACTGGCGTGAACACTCGCATGGGAGCTCAAGCGCTGGTTCAAAGTAGTGTTTTTGAGAACTCCGGGAAGAAGATGGTGTACAGCGAGTCCAGCGAATCTATTGGGTAAGTTCATCATGCGATTTGTAGAGTAGGTGGCTGATACTGGGTCCAGATATGCTATTGTAATTGACACGATATTTGGTGGTCAGAGCGGCAATATAGCCTCGAAAGGCACACTAAGTGCAACAAGTTTCCCGTATACATATGCACTTTTAGGGTCAGCCAATGTCAAGGTGGCAGTTACGAGGGAGGCGGGACAGACGCTTGCTTTTTGAAATGCTTCAGGAGTGGTGTTTGAGGCAGTGTAATTACCTTGGATATAGAGAACAAGACTGGGGCAACATCTCTGTGTCTCTAGTCAAGTAGCCTTCGACCGTTTAGTGGAAGGTGACGTCGTTCCAGGGTGGCGTGTGATTTTGACCCTTCTCCATGCACATTGCCTAAATATTTTCTACAGAACAAAAATTGGTGCAGAATGCAGATCAATGCATAGAAGCAAATATAAAGAATGCCGTAATATGGGGGCATCTTGGCTTGCTTACAGGCCGGTGATTTTGGCGCCAACTCCGATTGGGGGTGACGTTCATCCAACATTACGCCTTGGTCCTGTATAAAGTCAAAAGAGGCGGATCCCGTCCGAGAACAAACAGTAAACTTCTACTTCCGGTGATATGCTGACAGGCGCACCGCCACTAGCTTGGGCGGAACCTTAATTAATTATCGCAAAGAATACTCAAGAGGTATATAAGACCGACAAGTCAATCTTTGAATTCTCCCCTTTGAGCAGTACCTATTTTACTGATCTGGTTTCTGGTATCTTCGCGTATTCTTCTGCGATGCTTCCTACTTCTTTGATATTTGCAGGTTTGCTTGTAGCTGTGGCTGCTAACCCTACCCCAAACTGCCCACCACGGAACGGCGCACAAGGAGTACATGCCCGCCTACCTCCCTAGATGAATGATAATTCGCCTCATCCGCCGTGGAAAGCACCACCAGCCGGCTGGTACTTCAAACCTTGGTCGATGTTCTACGCCTCCAACCCCCTGTATGTCACCGCCTTCTAGAACTTTCAATATGACCCCACTCCTGTCGACCCTACCAAGCCTAAAGGCCAGGTTAATGACCTTTCCTCCTTCCAACTTAACGGCACTGTGCATACAATTTATGGCGTTGACACACCTAATCCGCGCTACTCTGCCGTTCTGGATTACGATGGTACCGGGATTCTTCAGGGTGCAACCAGCAAATACGCTGTTCTCGCTTGGGGCTGCGATATCTCAGGCGCCCCGTATTATGCTTCGTATTCCACCCCAACGCCCACTACGAATACACCTGCAGGCATTGATATCATGTCGACTAGCGCAAAGGGTCTTGATGCGGCGACTGCAAAAGCTCTCATAGACGCTTTAAAATGTTTACCAAACAAAGAGATTCAGGATCTAAGCGCTGCGTTGTCAAAAACCACCCAAAATGGAGGCAGGGACGCATTGGGCCGTATTACGACTTGTAACGATTATTGCAAATCGAATCAGAATCTTCTTGAGATCTTGGGGTAATATGCGTCATTGAACGCTCACGCCACCAGTAGTAATATTGGAAAATAAAGTTTTTGACTGGGCCTCAGATGTGGGGCGCTCCTGCATAGGGCAATTGATAATGATCCAAACATTACCAGAGCAGTTTCGCAACCCACCCTCATTGTGAATATCAAAGTCTTCGTATGTGATTCTTGGTCTCACATTTTCGTTCATCTTTAATTTACATATTTGCATCTGGATTTATCTCACGATATCAATTCGTCATAATCCATGGACTAGAGACGCAAGTACTACGTATCCCAGCATATTGTGTCGAGATAAAATTGAGCTACGGCAATGCGCTTTTCTCTGCCTCGAACAGAAAGCTTGACCATAAAATGCCCTAAAAGCCGGCTATAGTAGAGAAGATAATTTCTGCCTGAAGTTATTCCTTCGCGTCGCGAGGATCGTGTTTGGCCCAATACGCCTCATACTCTTCCCACGTCTGCGAGGGAAAGGCAAGCGGAACCGTGATAGGACCGAATGGAATGCCCTTGCTCTCAAATTCGTCTAATCGGGCTTTTGTGACTGGCCTGGTTTTGTTGACGCTGTAAACAGAGATGCGGTGACACGAACTGGTAACATGAAGGCCCCAATTCCATGCAGTCCTTACCTCTGACGGTTGCGTGTTTAGGGCGTTGTCCCAGCATCGCACTACTAGTTCAACCCAGCCCTCGACATCACATGGGAGGTCGTACTCCCAGGTCCGCCAAGCCCATTTTCTCTTTTCGGACAGATTCTCGGGTGGTATGGTATACCAGTTGAAGCCACCATCCATAGAAAGTTCGACACGCTCTGGCCATCTGCCACCCCCAGAGTATGCCCAACCCTTGCAATGGATCTTGCCATTGTGAATCACGACTTGCTTTGTCCATGGAGACATAATGGCAGAACTGACAGGCATCTCTTGAATTTGTATCCCATCGGTCATTTTGAGGTTGTGTTTGCCAACTTGCTGTGGAAAGTAGAGGTATTCCTTGCTCTGCACAGGAGCCCTCGTTGGAGTTTTGATGGCTTTGATGCGGTATAGCCACTTCACGCTCCTTGCACCAATGTACCCGAGAACGACAACGCGAAGTGGATATCCGTGGATTCGAGGCAACGGCTCTCCGTTCATCTCCCAGGTGAGCAAAACTTCGTTCGCCTTGACTTTATCCCAGGGAACGCTGACCAGATAGTTCATGACATGGTCGTCTTTGAAATATGTATCTGCGCCATAGAACTCCAAGTGCTCGGCACCATCAATCAATCCTCCACAGGCTTTGATGACTTTCTTCAAGCTTACACCAACATGCCGCGCGGTACCGATGGCTCCTTCAGCCCAGGGAGCCTGGGGTACCTCATCACCCTGGCTTGGGTACTTGAGTATTTGCTCGATACGGCGCGTACCGGAGCACTGGATTGTTGCGAGCCTTTCAATACGAGGGAACTTGGACTCATCCATCAAATCGTCTAGGGTGAAAGAACGCGGGTTCTTTACAAGGCCATCCAAGTCGAAGCTGAAGTCTTCCCTATTAATAATTGGAATTCCTCCATGATTGCGCACGAAATGCAACGAATTTGGTGTGATGGCCTTAGCTGTTACTAGTCGCTTCGGTGGCTCTCCGTTGTAAGGAAACTGTAAGAGATGGAGCATGTCAGGGTGTTTCTCCTTGAGAACAGTGTTCCACGAATCGTCGGGAATATCGGTGAGTTCGCCCCCAACTTCATGATGCCACATCTTCCATCGAGTCCCCGGAAGGACGGGGTTGGTTGCGGGAATGGGACCGAGCTGATACTCTGGGTTTGGGGGAAAAGTCTGGGCAGTCAAAATTTTGCGAGCGGCTGCTTTCTTTTCGGGATAATTCTCCCATTCTACAAATCTAAACTCATAATTATTTTCAGGTCAGGAAAAGGTTTTGGCGTTGAGGTGGCTTACCCTTTCCAACCCTTTCTTTCGCGAGTGAACAATTCATCACGGTTACCTACGGCTTTAATAGCTTCCTCGTCTCTAGTCAACTCTCCAAATGCTTGAGGTTCAAAGGCCTTCGTTTCAGACCCAGTCATATCAAGGACTGGAAGGACGGCTCCCGACAGGCCCTGTTCAATCTTCCACTCATCTGGACGATTCGTCGTCTTCTCGCTCAGCGGAAGACTCGGCATGGTCTACTACTAGATTGAAGTGATATTTGGTGGGGAGAGAAACGGCATGTAGATGAAGTTGTGCTCGAAACTTGAAATATAAACCTGCATTAGAATGGGGGGTCTGGCTGCAAAACCGGCTCCTTCCCATGTACTGTAAGCATTAGGAAGAGGCATTAGCCCTCAAATCGCAATTTCACGGAGAGCCGATGGCACGTTAATCGTCTCCGATTGGTATCCAACGACTGGGTAGCTGCTTACAAGGGCATGCCGGTTACGCGCTCCCGCGGAAGGCTGCCCGGGTGACCAACTGAAGATCTCGGAACCTCGATCCCAGCTACCTATCTCGAGCGAGTTAATTTATTGGAAAAATTGAGACTTAGTGCTGTAATAAGGAGAAACTGCAACGCCACAGGGATGATAGGCTTTTGGGGTTTTGTCAAAATCGATTTTGAGCCCCGCTTGAACCCCTCATGGACCCCGCAACGGGAGCCAGATAAAGTTTCAACTGCACAGGACGTAGAAGCATCGGACTATATCCTTGAAGGACGAACTTCTCTCCTCAAATTAAAAAGCTAGGATGGCCAAACTTCGTCGCTATGGTAGGGAAGAATCTTTTACTTCAGGCTTCAGGGAATAGGTCCGACAGCTCTGGTATCTTGGAAACCAGGGCTGACAGTCTCAATGCAACCCAAATAGTGCAAATACTGCACGAACCTTGGTAGCATGATAAGATACGAAAAAAAATGCTGGCACTGTTGTTATGAACTCGGTTAATGATCCAATATTAGTTGGCGATATGCTAGCGATATGACGTCGAAGGCGGCATGTGGGGCCAACAAATGCTCAATAATGCTGACTGACGGACCCATGGACTGCTTCATCTCTCTTCAAGGAATTGTAGTCCTTTTCAACATTGTAGTTCCGTCTATTCAATATCTGACTTTGGCGGGCTTTGGGTAGGCCCTACTGCCAAAGCCATGAGGTTTCTATGTTCTTCGAGGCTGAAAGAAGGTTCACAACCCTGCATGGACTGTGATAATTGCGTCAAGAAATGTACTTGAACTTGTATTACCTTGGCAGGTTAGCCACCTGGGCAACGTCTGCATGCTTACTGATACTCGCTAGTCCTAATGTTTATGGCCTTGGCCAATTACAAAACAGATTATCTGGCGACCCCACATGGTACTCACTAGCGTTATGTTGACATGTTGAGTGAGCAACTAAACAACCCTCTCTGTAGACGAAAAATGTCAAGTTTTGTTTTCGAGCATGTTTGCGACGTCACGTTGTCGCATTCTCGGCCACTCTGTCAATAGACCTCACAGCTTCCGCCTATGTTTCAATCTGGCGTTCCGGGCAGCCGCAATCTCCATCCTTCAATCCAGAGCATCATTGTGCCACCGAAGTCTCGCCATGTCTGCATCTAAGCTGAGTAGCTCATGTCCCAGGGTTAGCAGAGCACAGCCGATTGACACACCACTGACCCAATGCGCGACGTTTCTTGTCGTATCGTTATCTTCCTCGTCAGACGCGATATCCACTGTACGCTCAACTATCAAAAACGTTGGGGAGCTTGTGAAGAGTATAGCCTTCCGAGATCCCACAGCTCTACTGGCATGTAATGTCGGTATCGGTAGTAATATCTGGAGTGCCTTTACTAGCATGCCACGCCCAAGGGAGCTGCGTTCATTTCCCGTTGTCCAGGGAGCAAAACATACCGCCATCTCAACGCCCGGTGATGTCTTCTTCCATATTCGGTCTGAGCGCCGCGACTTTTGCTTTGAGCTCGAGAAGCAATTGATGAATCGACTGGGCGATTCAGTTTCTGTGGCTGATAGAACCGACGGTTTCCGCTACCTCGATATGCGCGATCTTTTAGGGTTCGTGGACGGAACAGCTAACCCTGTTGGCTCCGATATTGCCCTCAGCGCCTTTGTTGGTGATGAAGACGCATCCGCAATGGGCGGCAGTTATGTTGTGGTGCAGAAATACTTGCATGATTTAAAAGGTTGGGACAAACTTACCACTGGCCAACAAGAGGCCATTATTGGGCGCACGAAGCTTGATAATATGGAGCTAGACGATGCAAGTTCTGGACAGCAGTCTCATAAGTCCTTGGCGACGATCGAAAAGGATGGTGAGGAGTATGACATCCTCAGATACAATATGCCATTTGGGGACCCCAGCAGTGGAGATTTTGGAACGTATTTTGTCGGGTATTCGCGTTACCTGTCTACTATTGAGCAAATGGTCCAACGTATGTTCATTGGGGATCCTCCAACGATGCACGACCGCTTGTTGGATTACTCAAGACCAGTTACAGGAACCACATTCTTTGTACCGGCAGCCAATCTATTAGCTCATCTAGAATAAAATCTGTTGGATTTTTACTAAATATTTCGAAGAATTATGATTATTTAAAGTGCAAGCTAGGTAAAAATTTAATCGAAGCTTCTTTAACACAATGTGTATCTCTTATGGGCGGTTGGGTTACCTTTAAATTATAATGGAAATAGTCTCGAGTATTCTACAATAAGAGATAGGTTTCCTCATTGATCACGCTCAGGAGCGTCAATCCACATTCCACTACGCATTACCTCTCGCGCTCCACCCTCGATGTGCACTCGATCAGCTGTATCAACATAGTCCTGTAGCGCCCTAGACTGCCCTGTGGTGGTGAGTAGAATCCTAAAAGTATTCAGAGAAGACTTTTGATACGTGAATAGAACCGCAAGAAAAGCACTACACCACTTCCCTCCGGATGATGAGAAGGCCAGATCGTTCAGTCCGTGGATGAGGCATAACGAAAGGTGTGGCGTTGACTGCAACAGTGCCGAAAGTAGATCGAGAGCCTTCTGCCAGCTCTGATCAGTGCCATCCAATGCCTCAATAATACTCTGAGATATGCAAAGTTCATCGTCCTCAAAATCGAACTGTAGGAGCTGGCAGATTAGGCTATATACCAATCCTATCAATCCTGCCTCTTCCACGTTACGACCTTTAATGAGGCTTGAATAACGAGGTCTTTCACAGAAATGTGAGATCATTGGCATCTCCGCTTGCCAAGCTACAAAGAACAGTCTCGTGATCCTGTTTCAGGACTAGAGACCCATAATGTGGAAGTCGTCGAATCATTCCCGAGAAAGTCATGGAGTCGCATCGATATGGTGAGATCTGGAAGCCAGAGTTTACCGTCGTTAAAGAGATCTTGACCCTCACTTCCAGTGATAAAAGTTTCGAGTGATTTGGTAAATTTCTTGGCCGTCGTTCGATTCAAGGAACCAGGCGGGACCACAATTCCCTTAGGTAAATCTGAGGTTTCGCGAATCTCTTCCTCTTGCACAGTCCTGCCATTAGTCCATCCTTCGATGCATCTGCTTTTGTGCAAACCTAAAAGCATTTCTTGTGCATTTTGACCAGCGTACAACAGCGCGTGCCTATCTGGATTTTGAGCCCTTTGTCTAGCAATATCTCCTCGCCGATCTTGCTCCGTTAGTCGAATCTTGGTCTCCGCGAAGTGAGCCATATTCATTTCTCGGTACATCTCTACAAGTTTACCTTCAATCTTTGCAGCAGCTTGCTCGTATCGTTCCTTTATTTTTGCGTTGAAACTATGCCAGAATCTAGAGGCCTTGGATTGCATGTACCATTCGATGGCATCGCTGTAAAATTCAAACACATGAGCATATAGCTCAGAGAGCAATTCCCGTATTGCTCTTGTCCGAACTAGAAGCAGAGTGTTGCCGCACGAGCCGCCTTCTGGGTAATGTTTGTGACCGTTTCGGAGATGATGTCCGCAATCTCATCGTGATTCACAGCAGTACTGACAATGAGCTGTAAACTCCCACACAAAACAGCCGCATAGTTATTCTGTGATGGAAAGATTGCAAATGCCTTTTGGTGGGCATCAAGGCCTCCGCATATACTGCGAAATCTTTTTGAAAACTAAATCTTCTTGTGAGCTATCAATTTGATACTACAGCGTGGCAGAACTCACTTTCCCTTGATTGCCTTTCCAAGTACTCTCGAGACCATTTATGTAGTCGTTCAACTGGACAAATCCCAGTGCTACCTTACTACGCATGATCTCGTTTGCTGTAGAAGGAGCGGATTTTCGCCCCATCAGTTTCCCTAGGCTTGAGGGCTGTTCAGCCACCTCAAATTTTTGGTATGTCTTCTCCAGCGTGAGTCTTGCAGTCTCAACTGCATGAAAGACAGCATCACTAGAAGGTCAGGCCGGGTCAGGATTCACGAATATTGTAACACCTATTACTTCAGACTTACCTTCGATCTTCATCCTCAAATAATGCGCGCATGCGTGATCTGATAAGTTCTTCCGCAATTGCGTCCTCTTCTTGTTGGGCGCTAATGGTTGCGCGCTCTAAAGTTGTCTCGCCGTTCAACTCACCCGTGAAACTCCTTACGAGCATTTGGCCTTCAAACCTCTGTCTCTTCCCGCATATCGGTGCTTATAAGCGCCATTCTCGTGGTTATTGTAGCCTAGAGCTACAACATGTGCAAGTGAATTTCGTTGAGGAGATCCGCCGGAGCTGAACAACTTTTGGACCCCACGGAACGATCATCGCTAGAAGCAAGCTAGTATTCTTTCCGCAGGGTAACATACTTAGCCGAAACCATGCCCTATCACAACTCTTACAGCCCTCTAAGCCATACCCAGATCGATAGGGCTGTGCTACGAAGCAATCCTCTATCCAACCAATATGTGACACTCCTGCACACTTAGGCCTCCGCTTATGCACCATAGGCATGCATCCTGCATCGAGTTTCATGCCACATGTTTGGGGGCGCTTTCCAGGGAACTTGTTACCCCTCAGCTGAGAATGTTTCTGGATCCTCGAACCTTCTCATAATGCCAACGTGGGGTACTTGACTACCACCCATCATCTGGTGTTGTGTTCTAGTTTGTGTACCTTACATCTCTTCGTCATCATGGCGACTGGGGCGCCTCTAACCCCACAATCTATCATACGCAGTCAAATGCGTGATGATGCAGATGAGTTGGCTGAACATGCGCCAGCGCTTTTGCATGCAAAATCCATCGATGCAGTGGAAGATGAAAAGACTGGTAAAGAGCACGATGAAACAAGCAAAGATGCGTTACTTAGTGATAACGATGTGAAAGATTCAGGTACTTTCATACACACTTAAGGCTAGACAATAATGTGGCTGACCTATAGTGATAGTAAGTGATGAATCAGTATTAGGTCCTGAACTCATGGATCATAAATCTTTTATGAAAAAATTTAGCAAAGCCTTAGACAAGGCCCTAGAAGCCTCGGGAGTTCAATTGACTCCTTCGGAGCAAACTGAGGAAGATGGCCGTCGTATAGTAAAATTCAGAATGAACTGGAGTCTACCATTTGTCGTGCCTTGGATAGCGGTTCGCACATGGCCGGTACGCGATCGCCCAGCGTTCTACGATGATCATTCAATTTCTTACAGCCGCAGGCCGTAGACGCGTTTCTCAAAGAATGGTTTAATGATGACAAAGGAGCACTGGAAGACATAGCAGAAGGTTCTTTGATTGTTCAAGCAGTGCGTGGGGAAGATGTCAAAGGGAGCATTGATCCGCGGCTTTGGGAGCGTGTTGTCCAAGATGATGCTACGATCAACTTCTTCTCACCTTCCAGTCGCCCGCCACCTCCTCCACCTCCACCTCCAGGTCTATATTCTGAAATTTCAGAAACAGAGTATATATCGCGCGTGAAATATTCAGTTATCTATTTCAAGGAAAAAGAAAAAGATGATGCAAATCCACAATTTGTCAGCCGAAACACGTACACGGAACCCGTCGAGTTTGAGATAACAAGCGCCAACGACATATTGCCCGCTCTGGAAGAAGTCAAGGATGTTATTTCGCCTTTTGGCCATGCTGAAGAAGATCGAGGCTTGAGTAGGAGTGAAAAGAAGGCGACACTAGGCCAATTGGATCGTATTGGAGAAACTGTGATCAGGATACACTCGCCATTTTTACTCAATGTCCTCAGGTCGGTAATTGCCTACTCTGCAGAGCTACCGGGCAATACTTCTTGGCAGGGGCGAAACGCTGGTCGTTATTTCCTTCCTTACAAAGACTTGTATCATCACTTGTCTGACCTTGAAGACTACAAGCTCGAGACATCATCTTTAAGGCAGAAGCACTCGAAAGACTTTAATGAGAAATGTGACGAGCATATCGACCTTTTGAAAGGATATCTTGAATCACAGCCAAATATACCTATCGTTGAGGCCCGAGCACAGTGGAAGAGTAAGACGCCAGTCACCACATTTGCATGCTTCTGGCTACTGTTTAAGCCTGGTACGGATGTATACGTTCGGGAAACTAACGGATCCCTCAATGCGTACGTACTTCACAGCGTTACTGGAGGTATCAGTATAAAAAATGGCACGCGAGCGTCGGAGTCTTATGTGGTATCGGTATGGAACTTGGTATTTGGAGGTCAGAGCATCTTTCGTCGATTACGTTCGATCCAAGTGCCTATATTTGATAACGAAATAGAGATCACCGAGCTCCCTGTGTTTCCAGCCAATTTTATTGATAATGGCGATGGTGGCACTAGGAAGCAGAAACTCATTGATCGTGGAAAGAAATATTATTCCTATTCGCAAGGGCCACGCTTCCTCCAATACACTGGACTAGGTTCAAGAAGCGGGGCAAAATATGTAAGATAGCCCTCATCAAAGAGGACATTTACAGCTGACAGAAATAGTACGAACGTGCTCGTGTAGTTGTCGAGCATGCATCTTCACCATGGTACTCGATGGAGCTAGATTTTGTTTCGTCAGGAGCATCGCCGCCGCCGCCGCCACCACCACCGCCGCCTTCAAACATGGCACCACCATCTCCATCCCCTCCTCCTCCCTTTTCTTCATCAACAGACGGTTCTGGGGCAATCGATTTGATACCACCAATGGATGCTTTCTCCATTCAAGAGTCATTACGGGTGCCGCAATGTGAATGCAAGGAATGCAAGCCCACGTCCGAGCCTCTCAAGGTCTATACCAAACCTATCTTCGCTGATTACGCTGAGATCAAGCCAGCGGAGGGAAGGACGCTCACGGATCACCAGTATATGATAATGTCATCGCACATGTATGCATTCATATTAAAAGATCATGTCTACGGTAAGCTCTAAGATCTTTCTGCTAGCTTTGGCATTTTATGCACAAAAATTAACTTTGCCTCTAGATATGTTGAGCGTCGATGGGTTGAGTGAAGCTGACATGGCGGAAACGGCAATTGATAGCTTAGTCATGGATCAAGGCAACAAGGATTTGATCAAAGCCGTTGCTCGGACTTATACCGATGGCGGACAATATAGGCGATTCAGCGCCGATTTTATACAAGGCAAAGGAGAAGGTCAAATTATCCTGCTTCATGGACCTCCTGGAACTGGAAAGACACTCACAGCTGGTAATAATCCACTCGGATCTTACTCAAATCGCGATATTGACGTATCACTAGAGTCTGTTGCGGAATATACCAAGAGACCTTTGCTTAGCGTTACTGCGGCTGATCTTGGACACGAACCTGATGCCTTGGGGAGAAGTCTGCTGAAGTATTTCAAAAGAGCTCGAGATTGGGACGCAATTGTTCTACTCGATGAGGCAGATGTATATCTTGAGCAACGTGATCCTCATGACCTGAAACGCAACAGCATCGTCTCTGGTAAGTCACCATTTGAAATACTAGAGGCTCGCACTTGACTCACACCTTTGAAGTATTTCTGCGCGCTTTGGATTATTTTCAGGGCATCTTATTTCTCACCACCAATCGAGTTGGCCATTTTGATGAAGCGTTCATGTCACGCATTCATCTGTCTCTTGGATACGAAAAGCTCGATGACGCCGCCCGGAAAAAGATTTGGGATAATTTGTTCCGGAAACTGACAGACGATCATGAAGAGCGTGGCGCACCAGAGATCAGATACGAATACGACGCCAAAGAATACGTGAAGAGGAAGGAAGTCCAGAGTCTTGAATGGAATGGAAGAGAGATCCGAAATGGTATGTTATATTCACCGCTTCCTTCATAGATTTGTAACTGATTGCAATAGCTTTCCAAACTTCCGTAGCGCTTGCAGTCTTCGACTCGAAACAAAAGAATAGTAAAGGCCCCCCAAAGATAACGGAAGATCATTTGAAGCAGGTGGTCTCCATGTCATCTGCTTTCAGAAACTATATGAAGGCGACTCGAGATGGGATGGATGATTCCACCTGGGCATATAAGCGTGGCAATCGCGAAGACAAGTATCCAAGTACACCGGCTAGGCAAGGTAGTTGAATATAAGGAATAGATTTTTCGTGAATTCAACCTTTTCAGAAGAAATAACGCTACCCGCGCTGTCCCAAGAAACGCGTTGCATATTGCCAACCTTCACTCCGAGCCACGAGCATTACTCGCATGTATGTACAGATTTAACCTAGCCACGAGCTTTGAAAAAATATCATCGATTTAATACTAAGACTTGAGAGCTAGTATCCTCTCAACGGCTCGCTCTGCAGCAGAAATGATGGCGCCTGATGGGTTGCCTGTTGTCATTCCTGGGAAGATCGATGCATCGACGACGAACAAGTTATCAGTCTAGGAGAAAGATACAATGTTAGCGTATGCAATTATGCCAAGTATATAATTGTTACTTACTCCATAAACCTTAGTGTCAAGGTCCACAACAGCCTTGCCACCAGAGCGTCCATCATCTGTGCCAATAGTGCAAGTTCCAGTCCAGTGATTCGAGCCCCGAGTGCCGGTTGTCGCAGGAAGCTAAAAAAAATCATCAGTTTTGACAGATTCCAATACATTGTGTAATACAATCCAGAGGGAACTTACCAAGTTCACCCATTGTGTCGTGTTTTGGGATGCGGTTGGTACCACCCAAGTTAGATCTTGGACCTTACTCAAGACACCCCTGACGTAATCGATACCTTGAATCACGGCCTCCTTGTCCTTTGCGTCGCGCAGATACGGAGCAGTCATGACTCGGGTATTCAGTGTCGGTGTAATGGCCATGCGTCCACGGGAGGTTGTTCCCATGCCGAGGTACTGTGTGATTGTCATAGACGCTATATTCACATTAGCACCATCTCATCGATCTACATATCACACTAAGAACTTACTGCTGGTTCTACCTTCAACACGAGATTGCCACTGGATATGTCGTACATTGCCATCTGATCCATTGATTTGCTGCCAGAAAATAGGACCCAGATTAGGCGCAGGCTGTGTCAAAATGCCCGATCGTTTATCTATTGAGCAAATTAGCGTTTGGCTCTGATGTTAGGAAATATGGTGTCTTACCGAGATACGTTTGTTTATCGGCAGAGATTGGATTGTTGTAGGCACCGTAGAAATCATAGAAGACGATGCTGGGATGTGAAATCTGAATATCAGTCTAAACGAAAGTGTTAGCGATCAGGCAAGATATTATTGATCCGGCAGTGGATCACTTACGCCGACGTGGTCGTTCAGATTATACCCGACTGGTAAATTGATCCACTTGTCGGACGAGATCATCGTTGCGCCATCCGTAGCTGAAGCCTTGACAATATCTAGCTGATCCTTCGGTCCAATACCGCCTGTAACCGTCAGATCATGTTCCACATTTTGAAAGGATAATACTTACTGCGCATTAGCAATTTTGCAGAGCCGAAAGTTCCTGCAGAGACGATAACACGACCAGTTCCAGATGTGACCTTGACAGTGCCAGAGAAGCCCGGCCCTACAGCGCCACCTTTAGAGCATTCGAGCTCAACGCCCGTGATATGGCCATCGGTCCTAACGAGTCTCCTAGCATTGGTGTTGGTGTAGAGCTGAAAGTTTTTCCTTTTTGCTGCACTGACTAGGTATGATGCGAGCACACCGTGGCGTTCAGCATTTTCAATAAAGAACGTGGCATGACCATAGGTATGGTTCTTCTGGTCGGGGTGATCATTTGGTACCAGGGACTTGAAACCAGCTGCGTCTAAGCCCTTGGTGATTGTATCAAACCCTTGTTGCAAATAGAGCTTTCCGTCCTTGGATGGTATTAATGTCTTGAATTGAGATTAGTACTGCAAGCTTATGATATAAATAGTGAAAAGCACCTACCCCTGGAATTCTCTGAAACACCTTATCCACACTCTTTTGCATGTCGCTGCTCTTCCAACCTGTCGGAAAGTTGACGTCCCAGTCACTAGGATGAGGTTTCCACCAAAGTGCTGAGTTAACGGCTTGGCCACCTCCAAGGACACTATGATACCGTCAACGAAAATCACATGTGCAAATATGCGAGAATTCCATCAATAAAGTTTGGTCAACTCACCAACCAGCCATCACATCGAGATCATCACATGCCACTGGCGCCGAATCCGCCCAAATTTGGTTGAATAGCCCTGGTACATCGAAGCGCGTGAGGTTGGTCCCTTGGAGCCAGGCAGGTTTCATTGTTCCATTGAATCTCCCAGTAGACAACGGACCTTTCTCGACCAAAAGTACCGACTTTCCCGCTTCGCTCAACCGGTCAGCGACCGGTATACCACCAGCGCCAGACCCGATCACAATATAGTCATACGTCTTGCTAGTGTCCACGGTAGCACACGTATTCTGGCCATATGCGCTCTGTAGGGTTAGAGCCGCAACAGCGGTGAAGGCAAGACCACGCCCCATTGTTAGTCAAGAGTTCGCGATCTGACAAGCCAAAGGTGAATTCAAAGAGAGTAAGTTGATTTTCTTTATGTGTCGTGCGAATGAGTTGCTTAAAACAAGCTTTGAAGTTCATGCACCCCAGATCCAGCCGCCAGTTCTTGTGGGGTCTAGCCTACTATAGAACTGCAAATGCCGGCGTGATCGCGTGTCGGAGCACTATAAAGACAGCTTTTATATGATGCCGTAACCATTCATAGCCGCGGCCGGGGTCTTTTGAGCGATCTACCTGATCATTCAGGCGAGTGGTATATATTAACCCCTGCAGAAGTCCCCAATTCATCCTATGAAATCAGGATGGAAGCAAGCTCTCTCATGGGTACGATGGCTTGCTATATTCTAGTGAGTCTCTTCCTAATTAACGGTGAAACCCTAGAAATCTTATTTAGAAAACCGCCGAGTGTGCAATTTAGCGGAGAATAATAAATGAAAGTCACATACGCCGAACCCAGGACTGCACTAAACGCAACTTCCGGCCGCCGGTTAGCCGAAGCTTCTGTTGGAGGTTTATCACGCATACTATTGGTGCTGAAATTTAGAAATGCTCATGCCGAGTTCGGTATTATCGTCGGTCGTGTTGGTATCGCAAACGCTAGGGCTATTATGAAACGAAGGAACGCACGTTAATAATAGTAGTAGAGGAGACTAGAGGCGATAACAAGACAGCCGATACCGAAACTGTGTTCTCATGATGAAGTCCTCTCCGGCGAAAGGCATATTACTCCACGAACGAGATTCGCTGATTGAGTCAGTCGGCTGTTGGATCGCATGACGCTAAGAGGTTTCCGCCGAGAGAGTTGCCATTCAGTTGTCAAGAAACAACAGCGCACAGTAATATACTGATCGTTAGGAACACCCGACGGCATACATTCCGAGGCTGAAGCAATATTCACGCATCGGCGGTTGCCCAGGCGGGCAGGTTTATATCACTGGAGACGGGCTGGCCGTATCTCTTCGATCCTTCCGGCTGATGAGTGGGCTCAACCGATAGTACAGCATCAAGTGACCCTTTCAAACCGGGCACAATCATCAAACTCTCGTACTGCTGCCGCGGCGACCATGTCGATGACAGACGATATGTGCCACGTGACCTAAATTGCGAACATGGGTTCGCAGGTTCGCCGTTCGTGTGGTGTGGGGCCGGCATGGCAGCGGCTTGAGGTGGCCGTCTACCTTGGCGATGGCGGTTACGGGCGACTTTTCGACTTGTTTGCACCGGCGCACATGTGGGAAAGACCAATGTGCTATATGATACGACGCATATAGAGGATGGATGGTAAGGGAATGCCGCTGGAGACGGCTCAGGGGCTAAGAGCTGTGCGCACAGACTGCGGCTGCCTCGCTTTGCCTGTTCGCACCCACGCCGAGGAGCAACTGTGGATCAACCGCGATCTGACACGAGGAAACCGCGCCCAGAGCTGTCGATGATGGCTTTGGTGTCTCAGCGAGCCACTCGTATGGGGGCAGCCGCTTGGTTTTTACTCTTTGTCATCTGTAACGCGCGTCGCTTGCACACACTCGTCGATTGACCTCTTTGGATCACGCTTTTGCTCCATAATCCTTACTTCGCAGTGATTTCAACACTCCCCACAGACATGCAACTAGTTTCCTTCATCGTTGCTGTTGCAGCAGCCGTGCGTATCGCCCAGGCAGACTTCATGGTCTATACAGTACCACCTATACCAACAGATTCCATTCCCAAATTCACTGATCCCGCAGAGGTCAGTTTGCCCAGCTCGAAGCCTGTTGACCACCCTTCATCTAACCCCGTATAGGCTTCAGGCTGGACTCTCAGCGTCGTCCTTAACGGAAACCGAGCATACACTAGCTTCACGAACTCGCTCGGTCCAGATTACCAGTCCTCACGATCATCCGCCGCTTCCGAGATTGCAGCCTTCGCACGATCCGCATCAAACTTCACAATTCCGTCTGGCGTCACGCAGGATGGCACCACGACCACCTTTTTCTCGAAACCAGATTGGTACACTGCGCTGCCGAGCCGCGCGAGATCATTCAAGGAGCAGCAGGTCTCAGATCAATTCAGTATCGTGCGATCGGTTATTGCTGCCCGCGCCACTACGGCTAGCTCAACCGGCGGAGGCGCAGTGCCAACAGCGCATGCTTTCTTGGATGCCAAATTCGGCGCCATGGCTGCGGTGGCTGCGGCCATGTTCCTTTGAGCGGCATACCCAGGTGACACGCGGGCGTCGAACTAGTTCAGGGTGTACACTACGAATATCACGAATATCTTGGAAAGACTTTTTAGGGGCTCTGATGCAGGCGTTGCGGCCTGAGACGGCACGGCTTCACGAGGACAACTCATTAGCATAATGAGAGAATATGACGCTGCTGGACTTTGGTCTTTCATTTACGCATGATACCACATTGTATTCTAATTCGCTGAATAGAATTTGCAGTCTACACCGACTTATACAACATAATCCCCCGCATCTCTCAATGATTCCGTCCCTCGTTTGTTCACTGCCACCTCAGCAACCAATCAAGTCTGCGTCTATACGTTGAATGGCTCCACAGAGCTTCAGGTCTTGGCGAAAAATGCCTTCCTGATGGGGCCTTCAGAAAGTATATAAAGTTCAACGGATACTGAGGCAGTTTGATTATTCCCCTCTGGTAAACTACCAGGTTTCTACCATCCATGCCACCAACCCCGTTTTCCGTGGTTGTCCACCCTTTCCCATCTAGTGTCCCATTCTCCTGCGCCTACGAGCGTGGAGATGAATCATGTTGCAATGCGTTAGTGTTCATGGGAGGCCTGACCGGCGGGCCACATACAACAACTCATCTTGAACCACTCTTTCAGGCCGTTCAAGGCAGTTCAGAGTTGAGCTACTCGTTCTGGGAGTTTCGCATGCGCAGCTCATACAGCGGCTTCGGCTACTCCAGCCTCGCCAACGATGCCGAAAACCTTTCTTCCTTAGTGAATTATCTGAAAGAATTGGGCAAAGAAAAGATTGTTCTTCTAGGAGGTTCTACTGGTAAGCCAATAACATTGAGAATCGAACAAGAACTGACAACCTGGATAGGATGTCAAGGTATCATGGAATACACCAATTCAAAGTACAATTCAGATAAAGTCGATGCGTACATCCTTCAAGCACCGACATCAGACCGTGAGACAGCAAATCTCCTGATGGCTTCAGACTTCTTTCACAACACCCTCACACATTCTCAAGCCATGATCGCACGTGGAGAACGAGATGCCATCATGCCACAAGCGCTCATCCCACCGATATTTACATCCCCAATTACGGCGTATCGATGGCACTCTCTCATTGCAAAAGGAGGCGATGACGACTACTTTTCATCCGACCTCAACGATGCGACGTTGACCAGCACATTTGGAAGATTGGCAAAACCGACACTGATCCTGCCATCAGAACTGGATGAAATGGTTCCTCCGGCTGTTGAAAAGGGAGGATTGCTTCAGCGTTGGATTGATGCGGCTCCGAAAGGGGTCGTCTGTGAGCTTTCGGGCGTAAATCCGGGTGCTGACCATGGGCTCAGTGGAAAGGGCGCTCAGAAGTGGTTTGCGGAACGAGTGCTAGAGTTTCTAAGGACTCTACATGAGACCTAATTCTACTTCGGGATGCATAGCATTGCTCATATGATTGCATTGGGTAAAAACAAGCCTCGCTACTTTCAAGAAGTACGCATTATAGACTGTTATCAGAAACTGCTTGGTCTAGAAATATAGCTCGTCATAACCTTCAAAACGAGTCTCATACACTCAATGCTGCTGCAAGCAGTACCACTTATCTCCGAATTGGTCTCTGGTCATATGTGACAGTGGGGCGTAATCTGAGAAACCACTTCCTTGCCCACGCTACATGGGGGAATCGATGAGGTCCCCAAAAAGACTCCCACGTATAGTCTTACGCATTAAGCCAAGCCTTAGAGCCACCTAGCCAATATGAGAAGCCTTATAATTACGTCAAATGATATCACGCTAAAGTTTGCCTGCGCCTTAGGTCGTATGCTTATTTTCTCCAATAGTTGTATCACACCTGAGTATAAGCGCCAATGGGTCAGATGAGTTTTCAAAAGGTGTCTTGCTCACTACGAGCCGTGCTTACGGGTCGCTTCAGTCGCGCGTGATTGTGCGGCGAGCTGTCTTACTGAATCATTTTGTGCATTTCAAGAATGATGTAAGCGACGTACCGATGTGAGATTGCCCGACAAACTCCAGCAAAGTGGCGGGTTTTATGTAATAGACATCAACATCTGGTTCGAGGAGAGAAATTCTAGATCTCATTCAACGCTATTATTGAAACCATGATGTAATATTGTTTGAAGCCCGCCCCTAAGCCACTGGCCAAGGAAGATCTTTCGGGTTGTCTCTATGGTTGCTTATGTTGGACGACTCGAAGGGTGTGCAACAGAAATGCCTCATAAATGCGAATTGCATTGCCAATTGCTAAAGATATCTCAGAGTTTTCGATAGCAAGCCATAATGGGAAGGGTAGAAGTTGCAATCCAGTCACTCCCGAAGCCCTACTCAATATGAAATAAAGGAGGGAAATGGAGCAGAAATTGCTCGCATATGATAGCCCACCAACATCCATGCCACATCAGGTGTGCTGAAAATTCCTTTCGAAGGGCTAGAGCCACAAAACACCTTAGATGTTGGAATGGCTATTCTCGGCTGATTAGGCACACCTACGCAGCGATGTGGTGTGGACACACCAATGGTAGTCACACAAATATCAGAATTTCTGACCACCACACCTCTTGAAAGAGCCTGTATAGCTCGTGACTATATTAGTCTCTCATATAGCGGATGGGCGAAGATATAAAACATTCATCAATTCACACTTTGGAGAAACATAACACATCCATCTTTTCTCCTCCAGTATTACATTTCATAGCTACAACTATATATCAAGAGTAGTACCTATATCATTATGCAGCTCACTCTTGTAATTCTTTCTGCTATGGCCTTCGTCGCCCCTAGCTTTGCAGTCCCAGAACCGCGTGCTGCATCATTCACTACCTGGCCATGCAGCAACTGCGCTCGAGACCGACCCTGCCCCCAGTTCAACCATCAGAATGTCCCGAGCGAGACTTGCTTCCCTCTTGAGGCCAATCAGCAAAGCCTAATCGTGGACTATACTGTCAGATCGTCATGCGTTGGTAAGTTGCAATTGAACAACCATGTCACTGGGAATATCTGGTTTGCATGATTTTATAACTAGAGTGCTTTGAGTCGCAGGTCGAACATGTGAGCATCAGAAAACAGATTTCAAAAAGCTAATACATCAAACAGTGAAGCTTTATGGCTCGACTAATTGCACGGGTAATGGCCCAACCTATCCGTTTGAACGCGAAAGAAACTGCAAGCCTATTCCTGTAAACGAGAGGTCCTCTTATCAAGTCCTCTGTAGCTAGAGAACTCCTGCGCTGCTTACCCGGGTACGAGTGTTTGGTAAAAGGTTAGATGGTGCTGGCAACGGCAGTTTTGTGGAGGCTATAGGGATCGTTTTCGTTTTCACATCTTCGTTTAGTCGGCGAAGCGTTACTGCTCAATGTCAGTCCAACACATGGCAAAGTAGATCGCTGCGCATTTCACTCTTTCAGAATTTAAAATACAAATTTTGGTGGTTTCAAAGTTACGCTGTCGTTGTGGCCTGGCCGATGTTTGACTCGCTGTGAATAACCAACATCCAGAGAACTTTACAATTGAAGGTATTTGGCGAACGTTATAATCACATATATGTGCGTGCGAAGAATGTGCATGGTAAATCAAAACTTATCGTAGCCAACTTATCGCTTTTGACAGGTTATTCATGGGAGTAAGTATGGCCTTTCATTTCTGAAATAATCCACTAACGTGTTAACTTGTTTCTGAATACAGTTTTACGTAATTCACTTTCTCCTCGTCTTGAGCTTAGGTTAGTGCAATCGGTTTCAGGTTGCATTTAGAAGAATATCAATATTCGCCTAAGTTTGACTAAGTACTTCCTCGTCGTTAGAGTAATCCCTCTCTCAAACTGCTCTTGTCCTTCCCTTTTCCTTCTATAGATAATCCTTTGTTGATATATTAAATCATATTCACACTCCCTTACTCCTACCCACCCCCCTAGAACCTCATTCCGGTTGATTCTGCCGCCTTCCAATCAATCTTTACTGATTTTAATTCTTATTCCTTCTGAAATCCTTGTCCTGGAATATAAACTTTGATTTCTTGTCTTTTTGTCACCATAGTTCCTAAAGCATGATAGTACTTCCTCAAGCATTTCCGAAATACCTGACCGCCCATCAGTAAGGTTTGGATGTGATAGTGTCAGCCCCGCCCCAATGGTCAAGGTCTCGTGAAGAACAGGTTCATTTGCATGCACTTTGAATTCTGTAACGGTACTTGACCGCGAAGCCTAGGTGAATAATCAATACATACCACGGCGCGTCGTCAAAGGGTTTCACCGAAATTGTGAAGCTGCTGATTGAGAAAGGAGCTGAAGTAAGCTGCGTCAAGAACGATGCTGTCGTACCATTTTACCCGGCGGTACTAGCGGGACATCCCGAAATGGCAAGGTATTTACTAGAGCATGGCGGGAAATTTTCCAGGGCCTGTGCTGGCCACACACCCATTATAATAGAGGCTTAAAACCGCCACATCGACGTCTTGAATTATTTATTGAGCGTTGGAGGGGATATGGCGACCGAATACGAGGGCTTGTTACCACTGTATCATACAGTAACCGCGGGTTACATCAATTGTATGGAACTGCTGCTAGATGAGGGTGTAGGTGTGAAGGTTACTCGATATGATGGATCAACCCCACTACTTATTGGGTAGTGTTATATCTATAGCATAGGGTTTAATCACGATACATGATGATTTTTTGTCAATTATGCTTGTTATGGGGATAAGTTCTCAGATTTGTGTATGTATCAGAATAATCAAGAGTTACCACCTTTCTTTCCGGCTTCAACAGGATCAACTTTTCCATGAGCAAACTCTATTACAAGGTAAGCGCGATAAATTATTCCTTTATAAATAAAACTCACGACCTTTGGCACTGCCACCCGACGAAGAATTATCCGAAGAATCGGCAGCAGATCCAGAGGTGTGCCCACCCTGCTTCCCAGCCTCATGGGGATCGACCTTGCCTTGGGCAAATTCTGGAGATGTTAACCAATGGTAGAAGGTAATGGTGACTTGCTTGACGTACCTCCAGTTCCGACTCGCTTGTCGGGAGTGCCGTCCTGCTTTAGGCCATCGTGTTCTGTTTGCGTTGAGCGCATGTCTTTACAATATGTTGATGCTCTTACCAGTGGGCTTGTAAGTGTCAGACATTTTGATTGTTCAAATGTAATTGAATCGGAGTGGGGGTTCGATGTGGATTGGTTATGAAAGATGTGAGTGCAGTGAGTTGATGGACGAGAAGAGGGGAAACTGCTTGCTTATTATACATGTTATTACACCGAAAAAGAAATCAAGTTATCATCAAGATGATACAGCAGTGAATGAAAATTGTCTTGGCTATCTCGTGTATCGAATAATCCTGACGCGTAGATTAGTGCATAGTACCAATAGGTACATGATTGAGGGTAAAAACACTAACCACGACGGATTGGTTGTGCTAGTGTAAGCCACTGTCAGCAGCATTGGCCAAGTGGAACAATGATCATGATCAAGCTTGTGAGATTCCCATGCTTCCCCTTACTTTCCGATCACTATCCTGATGTCATTATCGATCATTGATGTCATGCTGCCAAATTAGTGGCCTGGGAACGTCAGTTACCCCACAAGTGCGAGATCGATCGTACGTAAGATTCGTGGAGCTGCATGTGGGCAGAACAAGGGTTAGTGTTGGGTACGTAGTGACGAAATGTATGCAGCCTAGCACACGCTAACCCAGGCACTCACGCGCCGGTGACATTCATGATTTCCTAAACCAAATTTCAGTCATCACGACACAAAGCTCTACCTCCAAAGAATCGCAATCCTTAGTCCATGGCGTGTGTAACGCACACGTATTAGATAGATTATACTAAGATCACATAGTAAGGGATTTGGTCCTCGATAGAATCAGATCTAGAGTTGCCTGTAAACAAGGGATCGGAACGATAGCATCATCGACAATGCCGCGGAACGTGTGGAAGACAGAAGACACGGAACAACTATTTAACTTTGCGGGGTAGGTAATCACTCCCGCACCCGGGTGATATCTAATAGGCTTGTCATAATGATCTCCACTCGCGTAGGTAAGCGTGCCCATCAGTGGTAGATCCGAGGTCGGCTTTCGAAAGGCGCGTGATCGCGTGGACACGTGCCCAGAATGGCCAGATCAAGAATACCTAGGTACCTTCCCAAATTATAGCGTACGCAATATATTGACATTCAAGTCTACTCCTATACACCTAACACTATGTTATCTATAAAATTTGACATATAACTATAATTCATAATTATATTACGTTTTTATGTTACAGAATGTTGCCCAGATTCCAAGATCGTGTCGGCCTTTCTCTAATAAGCTCTAGTTTTGCTTGTGTGAGGTTCCCTCGTGACAATGTGAGGCGTCCTCCAGTATGGAGTGAGACCAATTTGGGTAGCCCACATCTCCCTCCTGACCCATTAGCAAATGACTACATTCCCATTACTGTTAAGTAGGGACCTGGTTGCCCGCCTGTATTGCGATGTAGTAAAGAGATATGATAACAAACGGCGAAGTTACGTATCTTGAGATCAAGAGAATAGCCTACCTGTGCGCTTCTTGATTCCCCAAATCGGTCAGAGGCGCTCAGTAAGCCCCAAGGCGAACGTCAATATCTTTCAATACTACCCATTACCCGTGTTGCTTAAACTCACTTCTTCAACCACTGCATCAGAAGTGTCCCGACCATGGCGACGAGAACAAAAAGGAATAAACGAGGAGGAAGTACTAAACCAAAAAATAAAAACAGCGGTAATTCCAACATTTATTCGGAAGAGACTTCATGCCAAACTAGAATTCGCAATGAAAGTTCAGCCTCTGACCTCACAATTTCAGTGTGACTAAGTTGGCACGATAACTTCGAAATCAGAACAACACTCAGCAACGGGATCGTATTCTTTATGGAACAAAGTCCTCAGCGATAGTCTGAGCGTTTCCAGACCCTAGACGATAGACTTGAAATTCTGCAAGGCCTATTGCCTACCTTTAGTCTCGTCAGGCTCGCTAAGCAGCTCACTAGGGTTTCTACTAGCGCAAAGGCAATTGCCCCAATTCAGCAAATGGCAAACTCTGTCAAAAAAAATCAAATACTTGCTCAACCGCATTGAGCAGAGCCTTGTGGCCATCAGTGAACAAGGAGGCCAAATGTCTGAGCACAGCTATGAGTGACTGAGAATGGTAATTCACTAGTATAACAATGACAAGACCAATCATTACTGCGTGGGTGCTAGCTACAAATCCCGCCGGCATCCAAAGCTCTTTGCTCCTATCCAAGCAAATCCACTTGATCGAACATGCCTTTGTCACAAAGTCGACTTAAAAGGACTCCGCGTGTTCCTACCTGATATAATCCGACCAAAAGTGGAACCTGTCGCAGAAGTTCTTGTGTTCATGCCGTCTAGGTATTCATACCATCTAGAAAGCTAATTGCATCTGCGAACTTAATCAAGGTTCTTAAAAAACTGCAAACATTCAATAGCCACAGAGAACTTGAAAGCAAATGCATTTGCGGAGAGTGGTAATTTACGCAATAAAAAATAGTAAATCAAACAACGAATATTGACCACATTAGCCCTGTAAAGTTAGAAACGTTCAACAAATCGCCGGTATCCCCTAGGGTAAACACTAGTAACAAAATTCAACAAATGAGTAGTATTTTCAAGCTCCAACCGCGATTTACTTTCTCTCCTTGAAGTCACTTTCGAGCTTTGTTCTTATTTGACTCCCATCCGCATCGATCTTCGGATCAACTGTGCCCTTTGCCAAGATGGCATGACTATCTTTCTGAGCGACCTCTTTATCCTTCTTATCTTCTGCGTTTTTGTTCGCTTGTACTATAAGCCCAGGCTTGCCATCGACATCCGATCCCTTATCAATCCTAAAATTGTGGTGTGTATCGCTTCTCGGAGTACGACTTAGAAACAGCCTTTGTCCCCTAGGGGTGTTTGGCGCCTTTTGCACGACTTTGTCCCACGGAACATAATTGAGGAATGTTTGGAGTTTTTTAATCGAGATATCGTAGGGCATATTGGCGACTAAAAACTTTTTAAAGGCAACGATCAACACGAGACAACAGGAAAATAGTTGATTGGAATACCTTCGTCCCGATATGGCGATGTACAACGATGTCTCCAATAAAGCAGAATAACAACACGTAAGTTCGAAGACTGTTCTTGATCAGTTACGCACTTTAACATATAAGTAGTTCATAGTACCCAATAGCAAAGGTACTTTGAGAATAGGTTGTAATAAGATAGAGAATCAGTAAACCAAACATTAAGATAGATAATTTATATACTTTTATATAATAGATATATGTCTAAGTATGGATCCCTAGGCGCTTGTAGATGTGTGTAATCGCGCTTATTAGACCCTATTTTGATACTTCCACCTATCGGCAGTAAGTAAGCTATCCTGATTTCCCTCAGTCAAGCCTTTTTCAACAGCCTATTAAACCATATATATACAATCTGCTACAAGCGCTGTTTTGTCTTTGCCGCGAGGTGACCGAAGAATTAGTGTGCTGGTCAGACCCAGTAACAAGAGTTCTACTCCTTCTCACTAAAGGTGTATAACGTAAAAAAACAAGCTCAGGGACCAATAGGGCCCGCAATTTTAGAGTTAAGGTACTCTAAGCGCCTGGCGGTCGCGACGCTACGGAGATAGAAACGACAGGTAGTCTTAGTAGGCGCTTGCGTTCGGAGATTCTTTTGTTCCGGGCGAGCTAGGCGCGCGCTAACTATGCATGCCACAGCTGTGTTCATGGATTATTCTGTCCATAATACAATTTACCCACCTCGCTCGAATGTGCATCAACTCTCACCAACCGAACATAATCCGCCATGCCATCGCTTTAATTAATCTCCAGCGCCTTAGGGATATCCCCAAATACAATACTCTACAGTCATTTAGTAGCTTTCTCTCGCCATCATTTAGGTCGTTTCGATCTTCGTTTCGAACAATATCTACATGCCCAGACCGTAACTATAAAGATTACTACCGCTATACCAGTAGCCGCTGGTTATGGGATGAGGAGTCTCAGCTGAGCGAGCGATATAAGCGCTTCGATGTGTCTGAGCTTAAGAAGATCGCATCTAAAAGTATCGATGCGCGGGCTTGCATGTCTATTAGCAAGCTTGCTGAAGGCGGATTCAATAAAGTCTTTCGGCTTGTCATGGATAATGGTACTACCGTGATTGCACGTATACCGAACCCTAATGCTGGGCCCCCATTCAAGACAACTGCGTCCGAAGTCGCTACCATGGATTTTGTATGTTGACTCTTTTATCGTGACTTCGAATTCCCTAAGCTGATACGGTCAAATTCTCAGGCTCGGACTGTCCTTAAGATCCCTGTGCCAAAGGTCTTATTCTGGAGCGGAGAGGCCGAAAATCCTGTAGGATCAGAGTATATTCTAATGGAGGAGGCTACTGGAAATCAACTTGGTGAGATTTGGGATGAGTTAGAACTTCACAGTAAGCTCAAGATTGTGGACGATATCGTCGCCATCGAAAAAAAGTTTCTGTCACTATCATTCACTAGGTCAGTTTCTCAGAACTAAAGTACTTGTGCTGACATAGTTGACGGAGAGCCACAGGTATGGAAACCTTTACTTCGCGGACAACGCTTTCCCTGGCTGCGAAAAGGCTGAAATCATTGGTGAGGTGCCGCAGTCAATGAAGAAAGAGGTGGAAAGCCGATTTGTGATAGGGCCGGTCGTTGATCGAGATTTCTGGCACCGAGAACGATCATCTATGGCTATTGATCGTGGCCCCTGTGAGCCATATCGTATATAGGCTGCAAATCACAGTTATACTAATGTCACTCTACAGGGAAAACCCCTCAAGATTATCTTAGAGCAATTGCTCAACGAGAGATTGCCTGGATAGATGCTCACGCTGCTCAAAAGTCGTCAAGTGGTCTATTTGCAACGTCCGAAGCGCAGCGCGCCCCAGATGCCCATGTCGCCCTTTATAAGAAGTTTCTAGATGTTGCTAAATATCTATTGCCCAAGGGTGATCAGGTTAGACCTACCCTATGGCATTGGGATATTCATGCCCCTAATATATTTGTACGTGAGAATCATGTTACTAGTCTTATTGACTGGCAGGATATATGGGTTGGCCCTTTGTTTCTTCAGGCACGACATCCGCGACTTGTAGATTATAATGGAGAGCTTATGATGAGACTACCTGAAAGCTACGACACGCTTGAAGACGAAGACGAAAAATTGCGCATTCGGACTCAAGTTGAGAAGTCGGTTGTCTTGTGGACATACGAAACGGAGACCAAAAACATGAATCCAATCCACCATGACATTCTGCACATAAATCATGGGCGTACGAGACGCGAGACTGTAGACTTCTCTGCCAACACGTGGGACGGAGACATCATTCCCTTTAGACAATGTCTCATCCGTATAGCACGGTACGTTTGGCCCATCAACCACTACTCAAAATCAGCGTAGACGGCTAATACATAAGAGCTACAGTCATTGGAACGAATTCAACACCGAAATCCCATGTCCGATAAAATTTACTGACGATGACATCAAAGCACATCTCCAAGATGGAGAAGGCTGGAATGAAATTGCGGATTTCTGGGACTCACTCCAGGGATTCGTACATCGTGATGGATGGACGTCGAACGAAAATTATGAGCAAGCACTTGAAATGTTCGTGCAGCTTAGAGAGCAAGGATTAAAGGGCTTAAGTGGCGAAGAACGATCGGCGTTTGAGAAGAGCACACGCTGGGCTGTAAGAAAGCCCGAATAGATCGGGAATGCGTAGTTCAGACAGACGTATACGGCCTGACAGAGTTGTTTCCAGTCGTTTCAGTCCAGACTGTTGTCTGAAGTTGGGGAAAAGCTGACTCACCCATGGCTACCCTTCATACAGCCTATAAAACTATAAGATGGTACCGCGGAATTACAAGGCATGCCACCGTAGATGAACAGAGGGTTCTGGAGTTGATTTTGGACATTGAAGGTGCAAAATTTTCCAATCAATCAACATCGAATATCCATATATACCTAGGTACCTTCCTATTTGGTATCTCGAGCGGCTGACTTCGCTCAGTGGATGTTGTATAGTGTGGTGCAACACGATTCTGAACAATGCTCAACCTCACCACACCAATACCTCCTCGAGCATAATAGCCCTGTGGCCATTGCTTTTGCCGCCCAGATTCTGCCTATGCGCATCCCGACACCACCGCCTTCACTTACACGCCACAACCCATCGCAATGGAACACAGTTACTTATATATATCCTTTTACCATGAGCCACTCCCCGACTTCATGTTGCACATTCAACTACTTGGGATTTTAGGCAGGGACTTTAATCATCAGGCCCCGTATCGATTAGCAACGTGGTTTCTCCGGTTTCCATCCAAATCAATGGAAGAGAAATGACAATACGAGCAAATTACGCGTAGTTGTTGCGCCAAGCTGCTGCTTCAGAGGCCGGCAGATACTTCTGGATTGACGCCATTTGCATCTATCATGTCGATCCAGTGATAGGGGCCATCAAATCGAGGGTCGATGCCGCCGAAAACCACAGGCGATGAAGTTCCGACTATTGAAGGTAGCAACTTACGCGTTTCACTACCGCCTCGGCCACAACGACACTTTGGCGTCTTACATCGATTCTAGGGTATTTTTCTTTATTAGGAGCACTTCTTGGGCGGATTGCAATTGACGCTTTTCACAAGACTGCATGCGCATATAGAAAGTGTGTCGAGAACAAATGCCTTTTCTATAATACTCGCTCCTGCGAGTATGGGCCACCTTGACTTCTGTCTGGCTTTCCCTCGTCTTCCATCCTGCGCTGGTAGCCGCCGAGCGATTCTTCAAATCTGTCGCCATTGTTGGTATGCAGATACATAGCGATGTGTGCTGTTGTGAGAGGAAAGTAATCCACTTTGAATCCACCATTATTTGTCTTTATGCGACATAAAAGCACTGTGTTTTCCTCCTTGGAGAATTCATTCATAGTAGCAAAGTATCTTTTGTCTGATGCGATACAGTTAGGGGCAGCTTGCAACCACCTTGCACAGTCTTCGACAGTCTTCCCATACCATGGCGATCTATACGATTTCAGAATAGGAGGCTCTGTCCCGTGTACTGGAGGCAAGACTAAGCCGTCAGGTTGTACTCCGTTCGGTAGATCTCGGGGCATATCCTTATGTGATTCGGTAGCAAGCCAAAGATCCCAATCGGCGTCAGCATCCCAGCTGCGGGCACGCTCAAGACTCTTATTTATATACTATCTCTATCAGTATACTCGAAGAACTTATAAAGTAGTGCATACCTCATTATCAATACCCTTGTCAAGCACAAACAATACGAAAGGAGGCGAGTTCATATTTGTGGGTAGTTGATGCAAGAGGAGTGTAATATGGCATCACTAGTAAAGCTTACCGATGACAAACATGGGTGATATAAATACCATGCATGCGTCGCCAATCAAAACGCCCCTCTAATCGCTTGTATATTGTTAGAACATTTGCAAAACGCCAACTCGGTATAGGATGCCTAAGTGCGTAGTGCAGCTTAAAAATACCGCTGCAAACGTTCATTCATCATTTTACAGCCAGCCAAAGCCAAAAAGCTGTAGCATAGCAAGTCAAATAGGGAGAGGATTGTGACTCTTATAGTTTCAGATCCAGCCTAGCGAAACTATTCATCATGCAGGCTGGCTAAAAAGGATAGCTATGCCGATAGCTATCGTAACACAAGACACATTTATACTGTTCTAGTAATTATTGCTAAAGCATTACCAAGTACCTGGAAGTCGTCCACCAGGTTAAAGCTTGAACGAAAACGTAGAAGCAGCTCATAGGCAGTCGAAGATTCACTCCAGGCATATCAATACAACCCGAACAGAAAAGCCCCCAGAGCCATTAGAGGAAACGGAGTAAGAGCGGACGGTAAGATCGCATTCGTACAATTGCTAGGTGTGCGAGATAATAGAAGGGGAGCAGAAAGAGGTCATCACCAAAGATTCGTTCGGGCTTGAAGATGATTCAGAAGACCTATATAATTGTTGATAAATGCAATTAGAAGGGCCCCAGCGACTATGAAGATCAGGTTACTTTATACGACAACAAGGATAAGAATTGATAATGAAATAGTAGTACTTGCGAAGAGAATGCCTGAGGCCAGTTCTTGTTAGGTTATTCGATCACTTCGTTCGCGGAGCGCTGGCAGGTGAGGCTGATTGAACACTACGTATCACAATGAAGCCAGGGAAGTGGGTACGAAGGCGGGGTTCACTTTTTTCAGCCCAGATCAAGGCCACTCAGTTCACGTCTGTCTTAGACAATAGGCGTTAGTCAGCTAGGCAGGCCAAAAGAAAAAGTCTAGAAATATACTCAAAGCGCTCCTATTTTAACTAGGCCAAGGTTAAAAACTCAAAGTTAAGCAAAGAGCTAGGTAGATGGGGAAACGGCGAGAGTTCGTGTACTAGACATAACGAACAAGCGGAACGCTCTAAGAAAAAATGTTGACAGCACTAGTTTTGCCTCATGGTTGCAGTGCTAGCGCTACCAGTCTTTTATTGAACAAAATAGGAAAAAATACAGAGGTATTTTACTCGCGTCTTCGGGAGTTGTGGTGCTTCCTCTCTCCTGGAGTGAGACTCTTTGCATCTATCATGTCAATCTAGTAAGTACACCCGTTAATATTTAAGACTAATACCGCCAAAAAAGACCGTCCCCGAAGTTCGAATCACGTCACAGGAGTCTTACCAGGCGTTTGATACCTGCCTAGTCAGTTCCACTAGTATTTATCACCATAAGTCAAAATTGTCTAAGATTGAGCCGGAGAGCTTGTGCATAATACTCCTAGGCAAAATGAAAGGGAGGGTACGGCAGGGGTAGCAGAAACTGCTGCCGATAAAATGAATTATTCTAACAGAGGCACCATACACAATTGTGCACGGGGAAAGGAACATTACCGACATCTTGCAGTTGACGAAGCATTCAAATCTCGAATCCAATTAGCGCTCCATTACGATAGCCTTTGCGAAGTTCAGCGAAAAAGTTATCGAAATCTCATAGCCTGTCTGCAAACATTCAATCACGAAATCGGAGTAGTCACCGAAGACATCCTGGATAATATCGATCAACTAGCTAAAGAAGTTCTCAATGGAAGAGAAATAAGAAACGCAATTACCATCGCTAGACAACTGGCCCAGTTCAGGAAAGAAGAGTTTCAGTACATTGTTCCTACGATTAAATGTTCCCATAATTGAATACAATGCTGACTGGGACTAGGCCTATAACCTCAGATTCTTGCGAGGCAGTTTAATCACAGGCTTAGCGAGCTCCTCCATCCATCAATTACAGAGTTACTGCAAGGATGAGGACGCACTCTCGCCATGATATATTAGACCAAGGCTCTACGAAAGGGTCAGCCCAAAAAGCCCGGTTGCCGACAGCTCCGGGACAAGCACGTCCCTTTCCTAGCCACGACACAAGGCTCTTGCATTGCTCGACTTCACCTCTCCATCTCGCATCTCAATCTCTGCCTACGCACTCTAATTAAATTCTTGCTGTTGAGCAGGGAATCCACGTTCAGCTTCCGCAACGACGGTTCCTCCGCCATCAACAAAATGACGTCCACCAGCAATAGCAGCCAAGCCAAGAACGCGACGTCTGACGCGCACCTCGTCGAAGCCATCAACTCTGCTACTCTGCCTCGCTTGCGGACGGTTCTACGAGAAATTTGTAATGCCTCTCCAGATGCGAAGAAATTAGCACGTACTATGCTCCTGGTGGAAGACGAACATCTGAATACAAATGGAAAGCGAACAATGCCAAGCCAACGCTACGAGATCTGCGAGCAATGCGAGGAAGAGTTTGACGTCCTAGATAACCCTGAGGATGCGTGTACGTGGCACGATGGTACGTAGATTTCTTTTCCTTTGCACCCTTGTCTCCCGCTCGTTCGAGGTAGTAAAGTTTTGTGCGCCAGGTGAACTCGAACCAGACTACGATGGTGATTTCTGGGCCGACCATGACGAGAACGTACATGGTACTATTGACTCGGACTTTTGTCGTGAAGAATATCCCGAGGGCTTCGTATGGGATTGTTGTGACGGGCTAGGCAACGACGATGGATGCCAGGTGGGACCTCATAAACCTGACACTACAAAGAGAATTAAAAAGTAAAATCCCACTCAGAGTCTAGATCAGATAGTCTCGCTGTCGATTCCAAGTGCGCCTATACATGTAAGAACACCAACTAGGCGAATAAATTGTAGTTTCTTGGGCTACCACTGATGTAGATTTCTATTCTAGACTGAAGTTTAGTGGAAATTGCATCTCTTTTGATGCTGGAGCCAGACGACAACCGTATTCTTCCAGCAAAGTCTATATACAGGCAGAACCGATTCAAAGCCGTCTTACTAGCGCGGCTGAGCAAAAACATCGGACAGAAGATCCAGGCATGCGCTATTTTGTGAAACCCCCAGCCTAGCTGACCTGGACAAGTGACGGTCTTGTTCTCCGTGCAAAGAGCGACAGCTTGTTGATCGTCACTTAAGGAGGACAACCACGAATGTGGAAACTCGTAAGACTTGATCGGAACTGGCGCTGTCCTGGAGTGGGCCAGGTTATCACGATGCCCGGCACGTGCGGCTGACGGGCCGTGTGCTGCATGCGCTGAGCCCTCCTTAACCTCAACGACGCGGCCTCAAGGACATAGTACATAGATGAGAGTGCACCTAGACTTTCATGCTGTAGTCCTTCAATTGAGGTTCCTTCTATGCTGGTTCCTAGCAGAGTGCGCAAGGGCAGGCGAGATTAGGCTGCAGAGTCGGATGAGGGTGGCAATTCTCCGAATAGGGAAATTGGCGAGGTTGAGGAGCTGAACGAAGCGATCGAACAGAGCATCGCGCCGACGCCACCTTCGTTTTAGATTCTGCCTTGTGCATCTTGACACCACCACTTTCGTTTGCACGCCACAACCCATCGCAATGGAACACAGCTACTCAGATTTATCCTTTTGCCATGAGCCGCTCCCCGACTCTGTGTTGCATATTCGACTACTTGAGATTTTGGACGGGGACTTTGATCATCAGGTCCGGTGTCGATTGACAACGTGGCTTCGAGATGACGCGCCTCCGTATTATGCACTATCGTATACCTGGGGCAACGAGGCTTCCCCGGTTTCCATCCAAATCAATGGAAGAGAAATGACAATACGGGAAAATTGTGCGTATGTGTTGCGCCAAGCTGCGGCGACAAAGGCCGGCGGATACTTCTGGATTGACGCCATTTGTATCGACCAAACGAGTACGCAAGAGAAGAATCACCAAGTGGCGATGATGGGCCAGCTGTATAAACGAGCGGAACACGTTCTCGCTTGTGTGGGACCTCACGCGGATGACAGCCAGTTCTTATTCGAGACTATCGACGAACAACGTTCACTAATCGACAGTATATGCGCACATTTGGCGAACCCAGGGGAAAGAGGTGCGGGAGATTGGTCTTTGGTTAATCCTATCCCAGAAAGCAGCAGATGGCTAGCACTAAGGTCTTTTTTTGTAATGAAGGCCGCGACAAGGAGGCGGCTAGTAAAAGCTCATATTTCATTCATGCAGCGTCCTTACTTCTCACGGGTTTGGGTGGGTATGCTCATTCACGGCTGTGTTCGGTCATAAAGCGCCATTTGCTTACCGTGAGTCTCAGGTTCTGCAAGAATTGTATTTGGCAGGGGCGATCTCGTGCCACTGCGGAACGGATTCCAGGCCATTCGATGATCTCCTCGCAGTAAATCTCCTGATTGATTTTTGGGTTGACGAAGAGAACTATGCGTTTTACTGGCGAAGTATCACTAGGCATTTTGTGTCTTTACTGTCACGGCAATCGTGCATATTACGCCGGCAAAAGGTCTGCAAGGCAGATCGTCCAATATGGATTTCCATACAGCCACAGCGCGGTTGCCTAGCGCTTGCCTCTGGTGCGCAAGGGCCTCGTAGGTTATCAGAAGTTTTGGACGCCATGCAACACTTTCACTGTGCCGACGTCCGAGACAGACTCTACGGAGTCTTGTCTCTCGTGGATTGGGTAGATACAACAGTACCGACTCCTGATTACAGCAAAGACTCTTTTGAAATCGCCGTCGAGGTTCTGGGAAGATATCTCAAAGATAGGGGATGCGCCCCAGTCTACGGAGAAGACATCGATTGGGCTAGTCGCCTTTATTACGTTTTCAACATCTCGTTACAACAGAACGCGTTACACGAAGCTATACGAATCCGCTGTCTACCTTCGGACATACCAGGGGCGGTTTCAATGCTCCAGTCAGACTCCGAGTTAGAGAATATGAACAAACCCAATATGCCATCAGTCCCATTGAGCATATCCACCGATGTCCGCCATGAAAAACGTATCAACAAAGTGTCGCGATTCAACGCAACCGCAAATTTCGTTTTCGGTGAGGAGCAACCTCGTCGCTCGCAAGACATCTGGTATGGCATGTGCCTCCGTCCTGCTGATGCTGTCATGCGAGATTCTTCCTTTCCAAGGGTGAGATATCTATGCTACATTGCACCTGTTGCTGAAGAGCCACTCGGGACGATTGTCAATCAGCATGGCTCCCTTGTCGCCTATGCACCAAGCACCACGCAAGCAAATGATTGGCTGCTAAAGAGCCAGGAAGAGTCCGTGACAAAGCAAGGCCCCGTAGCAATCATAGTCCGGCACACCTCTGCTTCCAAGTACGCCATTATTGGCCAGGCGTCCCTGCATCACGGCAGTACGAAAGAAATCTTCCCGTTCCTAGACTTTATCCATTTCACGCCACGGTGGAATGCCGAAGATTTACTCCTCCTCGAATGGTGCTATGTAAATCGCATACAGTCGCCACAGTCACAGCAAACCATCTCGGATTGGCTGAAGGTTCGCATCTGTCGAACTAAAGACTCATCTTATTTTGAGGGCCCGGATCCGGATTCCTCTGCGGGATCTTTATCTAGTGCTTCTGCTAGGGTTACGAGACGTACGCCGAGGCTTGGGTACCTTACGTCTAGAGCCGGCAACGTACAGGGTTCCTTGGTTTGGAACAGCGACGACAGTGATTGATATTGCCCACTTGAAGTTTTTCTGTTTTGAGGTGGACGCGGGGCCTAGGCTATCTATGAGAAGGCCACTAATAGTTTCTCACATTAGCCAAATGCTCATGGGAGGAGGCCGTCAAGGTTCGGGAGGCCAGCCGCGCAGGCAGAACAGCAACGCTGAGCCCGCCAGAGCCTTATTTCGCGGCCCAGATGCGAAGAGCAATGCCGCCAAAACTATCCCAGCAGCTTGTACATGCACACGGCTTGAGCATCCAAGTAAAGAACCAACCAGAGTGTAATACAACCCCTTCAATCGTTTGAAATCAGCCTTGGTGTTGAGGCGTGGTTAGAGGTAGCGCAGCGCGTAGTCCCTAATCTGCACTCCCCTTTGAAGCCAGCATCTGTAAGGCCTATTACGCGGTGGGAATAATGTATTTATAGCTTGAGCGTCTCCAATTAAGATCGGCATCAGCTTCCATCTTCATACTGTACTAGGCCAAAAGTTAGGAACACCAAGCTTAGCTCACCGTGCACCTCCAAACTACGTCACCACTTCAAACCACCACAACTATGGCTACACCGCGCCAATTTGGACGAGAGATAGATGGAAATACTCGCAGAAAGCCAAATATGAGTCTGGAGGAGCGCAACCAGATTGTTGGGATAGTATTAGGTGGTGCAGGGCACTCTGAAGTTGCGCGCCAGTTTCACTGTACACACTCAGCTGTAACTAAGATCATAAAAAAATACCGCGAAACTAGCAACGTTAAAGATAAACCTCGCAGCAGCCGTCCACCTATACTATTACTACACTATAAGAAGCTCATCTATCGTAAGGCTCGTGCCCAGCCAAAGATTAAGTACTCAGAGCTCGCTGAAGCTGCCGTAGTCGTAGCAGCAGATAGGACTCCGAAGCTACCTAGCTACAAGACATTATACCGCTTCCTTAAAAGACGTAGCCTTACTAAAAATCTATGCAAAAAGCGTCCAAAACTAAACCGCAGTTATGCCTAAAAACGCCTGCAGTTCTACTAATAGTATCGTCACTTTTAGTAGCACTTACGCACAATTAAATTCTCAGATAAGTGCACTCTTCAGAAGGGTACTAGCTACAACTATAAGTAGTGCTTTCAGTTTGCGTGGGAGAAATAGAAGCCAGAGATAATAACTAAGGTTAACGTCTATCAGCGCCCTGCCTAGATAGTATAGGCGTGTATATAGCTAGATGAACGAGGTAGACTGCGCCGCAGTCCACTCGTCATTATGGAGAGAGATGAGCATGCACGACGACGTGGATACTCTAGCCAAAGTTACATTAAAGCTCTTCGTAGAGGCCTACTGCCTAACTGGCGGCGGTCTTAGCTTTTTATGCAGGATAACGCTCGTATACACACCTCGCGCGCAGCGATGAGATGGATGGCTCAACACCACATTAACCCAATTGAGCACCTCTAGTGGCATCTTAAGAAGATAATGCATAAGCACTACCCACAATACAACAACTCCTCGCAAGCTGAAGAGGAGTGGGAGGGCTTCTGCAGCGCGTTGAAGGAGTGCTGGCGGCGTATACCAGGTACGCTCATACGCAAGCTCATCTTAAGTATGCCGAGAAGGGTTCAAGCTTGTAGGCGCGCGCGAGGCTGGCAGACTAAATATTGATTTAATTCTCTTCAAATACATTGAAAAAAACTGAGTTTCTATATAATTTTAGGTGGTGGGTGGTTGCAAACGATGAGGCGTCAATCTCGTGTTGGGTGCGCACGTGCCACGCTGTTCCAAACTTTTGTCCAGTAACTGTATTTTGTCTTATCTTCCCCGGATGGGGAGTAGCCACAACAACGCGTACCTCAATTCATTCCCATTGCATTCGCAAGCCATTGAACATTCACAGCAATCCACACCTCATTGCCAATCTCCCTAATCCGGCAGGTAACTACACACCACATAAAAGCATATCCGTCTCCTACATCACTTTACATCCTCCATCCTCCACCCTCCACATCACAACAACCACGCGCCCCACAGAATTTCACACAGAATCAATAAAACACCTCCCACCAGGCTATGATACATCCTATGCATACTATCCATCAACATCCACCCACACAAACAATAGAATACACACGACACCACCCCAGCGCCGAAGCGCCGCCAAACCACCCAAAACGCCCCTCAAAAAGCATCATGCCGCATGCACGCATCATGTATATAAAAAAAAACAGCAAGTTAAATCCTCCAATCCAACACATAATCACAAGAAAAGAAAAGCAACGCCGCTCAGATTGGCCCTAGGGTATACAGATAAAATAAAATAAAAGGGGAAGACGCCCACGGCACTGAAGGTAGCTGCAAATATTCACAAGAGGGGTATGTTATCGCAGACTTCGACTCGCGCTTCCGCTTCGACCTGAGCTCGCTTTACTCGCCGCGCTGCCATTTCTGCGCATGCGTTTATTCATGAGACCAGTGAGGAGGGCATCGAGCTGCGAACTCATGCCTTGAACAGTCTTGCTTTCTTCGACGAAGAGCGTGCTCATGATGGGGTGGTCGCGGCCGACGGGGACGACGCCGGTAGTGTCATTGACGACGAGGAGCATGTCGCGGACATCGGAGCCGTCGTCGAGGTAGGCGCGGAGCGCGGCGTCGGACCACGCTGGGAGTTGGGCGCTGTCGGAGGAGGTGGGGGGTGAGGGTTGGGCGGGGTCGGTTTTCGCTGGGGTGGGTGCGGGGCGGGAGGGAGGTAGGATAGTGGTGGCGGCGGTGTGGGTTGGGGAAGAGTCATTTTCGGAGTGGAAGGTAGAGACGGGAGCATTTTCGGGGATGGACTTCATGGGGCTGTCGTCTGGAGTAGGTGTTGAGGCGGGGGAGTTGGTTTCTTGGCTCGAGTTGTCTTGGGTTAGACCGGGTGGTTGCTGCGGATCTGGTTCCCGCTCTCGTTCCTGTACGACTGCTTTCCCTGCTGGTTGTGCGTCTGCGGCAGATACATGCACGGGAGACTCCGAAAGGCGTCCGGTAGCCTCTGACGTATTTTGCTGAGCTGAATTTTGTTGTGCTGACTTGGCCTGCGCCTCTGGGTCAGCAAAGGGATCGCTGTCTTCATCAGAGTCAAAATCATCCAGTTGTACACGTTGCTTCGCCTGCTTGACTTGTTCTGGCTTGGCATTCTTTTCTTGACTTTGTGGAGCCTGCTTTGTGCTAAACGGATTCTTGGACGCTACAGGTTTGTCCTCGACCGAGGCTCGTCCTGAATCGTTTTGGTCTGAGGGAACCAAACGCATAGTTGACTGCGAGCCTGAGGGTTTGCTACCATCTGCCACGGCCGCCTGCGCTGTGGCTTCTGTAGGACTGTCTGTTTTCAATATGCCTTTGGCCTTTTGCGGGGAATCGTCCCTACTTCGCTGTGACTTTTGTAGTTTACCCTTGCTGGCCTGCCTTTGTGGGCCAGCTTGTTCACCGGACGAGCGCTCTGCTAATTCTTCTGACGGTTTCGATTGTGGTGAGCTTCGATCCACTTCCTCTGACATTTTCTCAGCGTCGCTGTCCGTAGAATCAAGCTGTCCCTTGGCTTTCTTGTCCTTGCGCTTGAACAAACCGCTCAGCATACCCGCTTTCTTCTCTTTCTTCTTCTTGTCATCCTTGACCTTATCCGCAAAACCATTCTTCTCCAGACTCTCCAAACTAGGGCCACGTTCACGGGAGCCGGTTGTTGAGGTGCTCGAATCATCGCGAAGTAGATTTGGTGTGAGGGTGATTTTTCGTGTTTCGGTGTTTTCGTCTTTGAAGAAGGAATCGGTGTTGCGCAATGTGCCATTTCGGGTGACTTTGGGGTCCATTGGTCTTTCAACACTATCGTCACTTCCTCTCTGTTTGTCATCGTCCTTCCTAGCATCTTCACCAGAACCTCGTGCATCACCCTCAGATTGACCCTTTGCATCCTTCTTCGTACCGCCAACTTTCAACGGCTGGACTTTGAGATCTTCCTGTGTTTCAGAGTCTGTTTTTGCGTCTTGCTGCCCTCCTTGCTGTTGCTGCTGTTGTTGTTGTTGCTGCTGCTGCTGCTGTTGTTGCTGTTGTTGTTGCTGCTGTTGTTGTTGTTGTTGCTGTGCTTGTTTTGGTTCTGGGCCACCGAACAGCTCGCCGTTGTCTTCGTCAGATGAATAGTCGTCGTAGTCTGAAGCTTCGACATATGTGGGTGGTGCAAACTGGACAGTCTTGGCATTTCGTCTGCGCATGGCCTTCTTAAGTGGATTCTTGGATTTTTCTGCAGTATCGCCAAGCATTGTGGCTGAGAGATCGATATTTCTGTGTTTGTTCAACCTTGCTAGTCGTTCGGTGGGTGTCTCGATGTGTTCCGCTGGCAAGTATCCTGTCGTTGCATGAGTAAAGTCTTCAGATTAGCCATGTACCACCTACCAATGCTACTGTCTTTTACAACCCGAACGAGCCACCAGTAGCTGTTACTGTCGTCAAGTAGCACCATGGTGTCGCCCTTTGTTGCATTTGCCTGGCCTTCGACTGTGGCGACGAAAGTATGCAGCGCGTAAACGAATTCGAAATCGATGTCCTCTGGTTCTCGTAAGCACTCGCCTCCCCATCCAGAGTCGATAAATCGTGGTTCATTGGAGAAGGAAACGTCATTGGATGCATCATCATCGTTGTCCATATCTTCATCCCAGGAATCTGCATCACTATCTGTGGTCCATGAGTCGTCGTCTCCATCTGGATGCTTGGCAGGTGGTGGAGTACCATTAGTAGTCCTGGGTGCGGGTGCGGGTGCGGGGCAATGGGAAAATGGGTCCTCCAGGGAACTGGCGGCTGGGAGCCGTAGTGGTTGCAGCATAATACTTGCCTTCTCTTCGTCTAGATCTGATACTATCGAGGCTTGAGAGTCTTCGCGTAGATTGTGCATCTGTAGTCGGCATTCGATATACTTACGCTGCTTTGACCTTGGGCTTATATTGGCGTCCAGTGCGGGGTCCGTGGTGGCCTCGGTATCATGGGTGGCTCTTGTCCAGAAATACTCACCGTGATGATGCTCCGCTGACTGAATATTTTTTTGATGAGGGGAGGAAGTACAGAAACTTGGTCGAGGCGAGCTCGATACATGGGTTTGGCCGGGCGCTAAGGCGTTGGATAGCCCTGGGGCGCTGTCGACTTTGATAGGAAAATGAACGGGTGTAGTGGTGAATGGAGAGGAAGCGACATCCGAGCGCATTGGAGAAGACTGTGGAGTCAAAGACTGTCTCCGCTGCGGCCAGACCGGGGGCAGAAGAGGAAAAGAATACCGACCATCGTCTATTGAGGGCGAGCTGGAGATTTTGTCCATCATGTCGTCATCCATATCCTCCTCGATGTCGGCGTCCTGCATGTCCGAGTCGTCGTTGTCGCCGCCGCCAGAGACGCCGCCGTTGAGTTTGACGGCTTGCTCGTCCTGCTGCATGTGGCCCTGACTGTTGCTGCTGCTGGTGACTGTGCGCTCGTCATCGGAGCCAGGGTCCTCGCGCAGCGCATTGCCAGTATTGCCAGCACTGCCAGCACTGCCAGCACCGCCAGCACCGCCAGCACCGCCAGCACCGCCAGCACCGCCAGCATTGCCAGCACCGGCCCAGGCATTCTGCAGACGGGACTCTTCGGTCTCGCGCTCTTCTTCTACGTGGCGAAGCGAGGCCTGCTGGTGCGGTGCAGGAGGGCCGCTTCCGAGCGGTGCTGGGTGCTGGGGCTGAAGGGAGTGGTCCTGGGCGGTGGGCGACGACTTGTCCTGGAGGTCGAGCGTGTCTGGCGCTTGTCAGCAATTGGCGTGGGAGCATGTGCAGCGTGGATGGGGTCGCACCTGCTCTGATTATTTGCGGGCGTGTCATCCTAGAGCATGTCCCGCGGTGCGCTGGGTGGGTGTGGGTGGGCGTGTCTGGGTGTCGGCTCCCACGTCTTCAGCTGGAGTGCGTGCCAAGGCCGAGCGAGGCGCAATCGAGACGGCGCGAGGGGACGGAGCGAAGTTTGTGTTTCGCGGGAGGGCAGCGGAGTTGAGGCCGGGGCGGAGAGACGGCGTTTCACTGGCGTGCAAGACGGCGGCGCGGAGAGCGAGGACGGCGATGTGGCGCGCAGCGAGGTAGCATGGGCGGGTGGTATGGCGTGGTGTGCGTGGTGTGCGTGGTGTGCGGGTGTCCGCAGCGTGCTGGTGTGCTGCAGGCAGGGGCCAAGAATAATTTTAAGCCAGCGCTGCTTGCCTCTCTGGCCGCCCGGTGTCTGCTGTCTCGTCGCAGCCCCAGCGCGTGCCCGTCCTGCCCTTCCCCGCCCCCTGCGCGCTGCCTGCCAGAAACCTGAAACACCAGACTAGCCTGTTCCTGGAAGATGTGGGGCGGCCCTTGCCCGCCAGCCTGCTCGAAAGGGGTCACGGCTCGGCCCTTCTGTAATCCCGGCCACTTCACCATGGACTTGCAAACTGTCGCCGCAAACCATCGCTGCTCCTCAAACATGTCTTGTATCGGCCTCTGCTCTGCGCAAACCGCGCGCAAACACACTTTGATCTCCCGTTTCAGCCGCAGACGCCTTGGCATGGCGCCGTTGACGGAACAAACAACGGCACCCCACCAAGCCGGAACGAGACCCGCATTGCTTCAGCAAAATGAGCATTGTAACTGCCAAGCGTGTGTTTGTTGCTTGTATTCAGCTTTGCCAAAAAAGAAAACAAGTGGTAGCAACAGGACGTATATGGGCTGGCACGCCAAGCCCGCCATGCATCGTTATCATATGGGGCTTATATCTTGTAATATCATGAGCACCTCGCTGATAAGGTCCACGTCTTACAAGGCCGTCCACTTCAACAAATGCATTGCTACTTTCTGATATTGCCTTTCTGACATCGCCTTTCTGACATCGCCTTTCTGACATCGCCCTTCTGACGTCGCCCTTCCAGCATCGCCCTTCTGACATCGCTGCTATCTCCCAACCATGTTCCGACATCGCCTTTTCGGCCGAAAGCTCGGCCCAAGCTACTATATAGGCCGTGGTGCTTACCATGATATTCTTACGAGATCAACTCAAGATATTGCAATAAGCACTCTGCAGTCGGCCTTCTTACCATCGAAGGCAGAAAAGCTCTCTTCAATATGGTCAAAATCGCGATCGCAGGCGGTGCAGGCAGTATATCTCACAGCATTTTCATCCCTTCTACCGTTGCTAAAACTCGCAGGCGTTGCACGAGAAATCATCGACGCCCTCGTTGCCACGAACAAGCACGAAATCTTGATCCTCACTCGAAGGGTACTCACGTCCTACCATACACACTCCGACTAAGCTAAGGAAGCCGCTCAGGACTTGCCATCCAGTGACACAACCCCAAACATAGCCAAGGTCAAAACTACTTACGAAGACGTACACGAACTCGCCAAGATCTTCAAAGATGTTCATACCGTCCTCTCCTTCATCTCTCCCCACCTCGACCAGCAAGAAGCCACCACCGTGCAAAAGAACATCATCAACGCCTCCATTCAGGCTGGCGTAAAGCGCTTCGCCCCAAGTGAATGGGCCTTGTAAGTCTCGCCCGTCGCTCTAACTTCACGTCCATTAATATCCCACCAGCGAAGGCCTCGACCACATGGACTGGTATGCCTACAAAGCGGCCACGCGCAACTACCTCTCTGACCTCAACAAAGACAGAAAAGTCATTGAATACTCCTTGTTCCAACCGGGATTATTCACAAATTACTTGACAGGCCCGTACCAGTCAACCAAACACGTCAAGCCACTGGAGACACCCTTTGATTTCGCTGGTCGCAGAGCACTGGTGCTCGATGGTGGAGACGACAACCTCATCACGCTCACCACGGCGCAAGATCTCGCGAATGTTGTAGCCCGCGCGATCGAGTATGAAGGAGAATGGCCAGTTATTGGCGGTATCAACGGAACCACCATGACAGTGGGTGAAATTATTGCGCTTGGGGAGAAAATTCGTGGTATGTTTACATCACCCTCTATCTCCTGTTATCATAGCCGTGCCAAGTACTTATCACCGCGACATAGGCGCGCCGTTCAAACTGGACAAGTTGAAACGGGAAGAGCTAAAGGCAGGAACTTGGACCAGCTCTTGGATCCCAAGGGTCGACCATCCTTCGATTCTTCCCGAACATGTGGAACCTGCTTCGAGGGTTATTGTCGCTGGGCTCACGCTGGCTATTGGCGATGGGGCGTTTCGAGTGAGCGACGAGTGGAATAAGTTGCTGCCAGAATATGAATTTACGGGCGCGCACAAGTTTTTGGAAGACGCATGGCAGGGCAAAGAATAGAGGGGAGTGAGTGTATCTCATACGATGACCGACTTTGTGGCTTCTCATAATGGTCATGGTGGGCATTGTATACTCCTTAGATCGAGATGGCTTTTCCAATTATGGATCGCAATTTTAATTTACCCCTCGATCAATTGGAAGCGCGTAGGAGACTGTTTACAAATAATAGAGTTTTATTACACAGGCACACGTTCGTCCGAACTCGGGTGAATAAGCCTCCCGAATCACCGAACTCGGGCGAAACCAGCACAGATAGCCTCTCACCCGAACAATGCCCCCACCAACCTTGTGCGGAAAGGATTTGCCTTTTTAGTACCCGCATTTCGGAGCTTACGATTTCCAATACGCGGGCGAGTAGAAAATGGCTACCTCAAGCACCAGCTCAAATGGCTAATTTGCTATTGGCGCTTGCACTCGTGTTACCCATATAATCAGCAGTCTCAACCCAAATTTTCATAACCTCCCTCCTTTTACTTGAACATCTTGCACTGACTCACAATATCTATGAATTTTCCATTACAACAGAGTGGCATGCCATTGCGATCGGACATGCCGGGCTCTTCTGTGGATGAGCCCACGCCGAAGAGAAGGAAGGTCCGCAAGGGTACCCAAAGCTGTTGGGAATGTAAGCGGCGGAAGGTGCGCTGCATCTTTGCTTCGCCCACAACCACTAATTGCGATGCTTGTATCTCACGAAAAGCGACATGTATCAGCCAGGAATACAGTCTTGAACCTGAGTCCCCTAGGACTAGCACCAACGTACAACATCCCGCCGATCACTCTGCCTTCAGTCGTTCCACAGTTCATTCATCAAACTCCCCAGGGGCCAATGCCACATATGCCACTGTATCAGAGTCCTCAGATGAGGCTTTAAAAGACAGATATACGGGCCTAGCGCGAGATCTTGTCACAGTATGGCCTACACAGCAGGACCTCGACCGCATTTACGAACTTCCGATAGCATGCTCAGCGTATGTGCGGTTGACCAGGCAAATGCCTCCTATAAATCCCCGCCAGGAGTCCATGTCAACACGGGAAGCGCTAAAGTTACCTCTTCCAGGATCTCACCCATTGCTGGTTGCACGAAAGTTACTCATCCTGGGTAGTCTGCTACAAGGTGCACTTTCAATGCCTGGGGTTCTCGAGGGCCTTCAAGACCATTTCAGCGAAATCATGTTTCGCGCTGTTGACAAGGCTATCAAGCTCGTCACTACAGACGACAGCCTAACTACAAGTCTCGAGGGTGTCGAGTGCATCATGATAGAAGCCATGTTTCAAAACCACAATGGTAACCTCCATCGTGCATGGCGTACAGTACGCCGCGCCTTTGCAGTTGCACAAATGGCTGGTTTGCACCGCGATTTCAAGCTGATACCCCCGAAATATACTGACTGGCTCATTGGGTCTGAATTTGACCAACACGAGCTATCTTTTCGTATGTTTGAGATGGATCGCAACTTGTCATTGACGCTTGGCTTAGTTCCATACTCATCCGAATTCTATGGGTTTGGAGCTGAAGTGGCAGCCAAATATGGATCACTTGATCGCATGGCTCGCTTACATTGCATCATCAATGAGCACATACTAGCACGAGGGAAGAATAAAGGTCCTGACGAAGTTCTCAACAGCCTAGAGACGATAGAGCGAATGTTACGAGAAGCCGCTGAAGAAATGCAACCCCAGTGGTGGCTCATGCCGGACTTCGGATCTGGCCTGGGCCTCAACGCGGACCCCGTTCAACAAGGTACCCGAATAAACTATCAATTTTCACACTACCAGCTTCTCTTAAGAATACACTTGCCCTACGTTTTACGTCATTCGGAAGACAATAAGTTCGACCACAGCAAGATCACAGCCGCCCAAGCCAGCCGCGAGATCCTGTCCCGTTATATCGCGTACCGGAAATTGAATCCCGGAAATTTTTACCCCCGTGGCCTAGACTTTCTCGCCTATATTGCCCTTGCTGTTCTTTGTATCGCTCACATCGATGCCCGTTGCTCAATTGCAATGTTTGATAGCAACATACAAATAAGCACCACCGCCAGCAAACTCCTTGCACAGAGCCATCTCACCGACCGAGGTAATATGGAGCTTATCCTTCTCTTGTTCGAGCAGATGAGAAGCGACCAAATTGCATCATCGCTTACTTCCATCGTTCAACACCTTCTACGCCTTGAAGCTGATGCATCTCACGGAGGCCAAGACAGCACAAATGTAACCGAGACCAACGAAGATGCAGCCGAGTCGGACGATGGAACATCCGCCAGCCCCAATACTCTTGAACTCAAGATACCCTATTTTGGCGTCATGTACTTCCGCCGCGCGCCGTTGGCTAAAACAGATTGCAACGCTCTTTTTCCCCGACTTGTGCAACCACCCTGCGTGGGGTGGGATTTTCAATGGGGTAGATCAGAAGGCGGCTCGGACGACTGGACCTTGCAGGGCATCAATGAATCTCTGTTCCGCAGTTTGGCCAGTGGGAAAGACGACGGGAGCCCGACTTATCGGCGTTGGAAACGATTAGGGGATTTGAAAGACTGACGTTTTTGGGGTGCGTACTTTCATGTGCAAATGCATGGTGAAGCATGTTCTCCGTGTCGCAAATGTATAATGTGTTTACCTACCTCGCCCTTACTACTGCTCGCGTGAAGTTACTCAACAACAAGGGTGATGGCCGGTCTTGAATGGCAGTGATCGGGGTAGCTATTTGCATTGCAATCGTCGCATCGAGTAGCAAGCTTCCTACTCCGAGACCTTCCACTTTGCCTTCACTTCACAAAAGGCACCTACTTTCGTCACCGGGGGCTACTTTTAGGACTCTGAATAACTTGAATCCAAGTACTTTGGGTTATATATTGGCTTGTCGAAGCTCGGCGATATAAGTTATTGACATACAAGCGTTGGATGAATTAATTGTGGCTCTCGCGCGGTGGCTGTGGGGTACCGCCACAGACTACCGGATTAGCTTGCGGCCAGGTGCCCTAGGGGTATACTTTGGGTATGCCTGAGGTACTGAGGGCGGGCATGCTTCAGGTGCAAGTCAGATATGCCCCAGGCGCTAGTCAGGTCTTCGCTGCGTGCACTACTCTGTAGTTATGGCTTGCGGTTCTATCAGGCCTGTGACTTATCTAAGCACGTGAAAAGTCGAGGGAAATAGTATCTCGAATAGGCCGACTTTATTGATTGGGTTTGCGGTTGGTGTCCTTCTGGGGAAAAAAAAAAAAGGCTTTCCCCCATACTATGTTTGTCTTGACAAATGCGAACATATTATGCCACAATACACTAAACTACCAAGTGGAGGGCAAGCTCAAGTACACTGCAATTATGTAATAAACTCTGAACGTCGCAAATGTACCGGTCACTTCTTTTCATTCGCGATTTGAACCACGATTTTGCCCCTTGATCGGCCTTCCTTCAGCTTTGCGTAAGCCCTTGGCACATCTTCAAAAAGAAATACTTGGTCAATAACAGGCTTCACTTTCCCCTCTCCCACTAATCGTCCTAGCTCTGTGAAGTCGTCAAAATTCGTCGATGCCAGGCCAAACGAGAATGGCCGTTTTCCGCCACCGAGCCATTCCGGCACCAAGAAGCGAAAAGCAAGGTCGTAGATAAAGTGCAGGCTAACTTGGGAGCCGATTTGCACGTACTTGGCGTCAGGTTTGGTGAAACCGGGCGATTTCCAGTAGAGTTCGAAGTTGGAACCCACGTTGTCGAGCACCATATTGTATCGCTTTTCGCTTTTCGACAGGAGTGCTGGAACGTCGTTTTTGCGATAGTCAATCACCTCATCTGCTCCAAGGTCTTTGCACAGCTGGGTATTAGAGGCTAGATAGCTTCAGCATCGAAACATACAGTTTTCTTTTTCTTTCTTTTTTTTTTTAAAAAAAAAAAACTCTCCTACCTGAACATGTTGTGGCAACATAACAACCCAACGCCTTTGCAATTTGTATCGCGAAAGTCCCTGTCCCGCCAGATCCACCGTTGATGAAAACACAGTCGCCGCGCCTGACATTCGGAGCAAGGCACTGATATGTAACCAGCCCACAAACACCCAGCGTCGCCGCCTGCTCCACCGTAATGCCATCTGGCAAAGGCACAGTCCCAGCTTTCGATCCAACAATGTACTCTCCGAGCGTTCCAAATTGCTGCTTTGGCTCAAGTTTGCCAAACACCATTTGCCCAACTTCGACATGGCAGTCTGGGCCTGCTTCAACTACTCTTCCTGCGAAATCGAGCCCGGGCGTTGCGGGTTTTGGGATGGCCATGCGTCCGACTATCGGCAGCTCAGCTAGCTTGTAGTCGACGGGGTTCAGCGCGGCAGCATGAACTTTGATCAAAGACTCGCCCGGTGAGAGTGGTCGTTTTGACGTTGGTATTGGTGCAGCAGGATTGAATTTGATTGAGTTCTCGAGGGTATTGCTACATACTGACCATTGCCATGCTCCCATTGTCGATGTTATGCATGCTTCGGTCTTGGTGGTGTGCGACATTGTGACAGCTCAGCAACTGCGGAGGCTATGCAGTCTGGCATTGCAGGCACTACATCAAATACTGAATTGATCACAATGGTACACTAGAGAGTGTATCATGGCGCGAATTGAGCCGGATCCCCACACGGGAAACATTAGTGAGGGGCGACAATATCGGTCGGCATCGGATGTGGAATGCATATTAGTACAGAACGAACGACGTCACGAAAACCCAATAATGTGCAGGCAAGAAGGCCGCTCAAAATTTACAAGTTAGTAGCGTTAGTATCCATACTGCAACCAATTACAGTCGAATTTAGACAGCGCTAGAATATCATATTGCTAGAATTGCCCTCATGCTATGTTACCGTATGAGACACAGTATAAAAATTGTTATCGATGTTCATATGAAACTATACTGAGAAAACTAAAGCGCCCGTGAAACTGAATTTCAACCCTTATAGCTCAAATATGGATAATATATGGTGCATATGACGAGCTTCTTGTACTTTATCATCCTCTACTTCTCCTTATAAGCTTGGTTTGTTGGAAAAATGCCCACAGTTCTCTGGAACCTGCTTTCATCCACTCCTAGCACTCCTCCCATAGAGTAACTTGATATTGGTCAAAGAGACTACGTCTCTTCTGGACTTACACCCCAAACCAAATCTCACGCAATTATGAAATCCTCTAGTTGCACTCCAGCGACACGCAACGTTTCCGGCAAAACCTCGAGTCGGTGAGGATCCCGTTGATAACTTTCAACTTTGATGCCCATCTTAGTGAGAATCTCGGCGGGATCCGTCTTCAAAGTTTGTGTCTTGGAATCGCAAATGCCATGTCTATATTTATCAATCATTGATTCGCCATCTGTGTTTGTATGCTTAACAGGTCTCCAATGTGAAGGCAGCTTGTCACCATATATAGCCTCCCCATTCATTAGCCCAGTGACTTGAGCTACGCCCACAACTTCCCAGGTCTCAAGTCCCTCCGTGTCGAGATGCGAGGTTTGGCGAAGCAGGACAGGATATCGGCATCCGAGCAGTACCGCGACTAAATCGCCTTTCTGCACCCCGTCCTGGGTGGCAAATCCAACGCTGCCATCAGCACAGTTGAAAATAAGCCCGCCACTCCAATCATCACCCCAATTGGACCAGAAGGTTTCAAAATCATCCCAGTTTTGTCTCAGGGTTTTAAGGTTTGCATTAGATGACCAAATATCTTCCAGAATACGGACATATGCTGCAGACTCGAGGTGCAATGTTGCTGGAGGAAAGTAGTCGTTGTTCAGCCTTCTATTCTGGAATGTGGAGCAAATTCTCTCGGCCCATTGATGTAGAGTCACGCCATGTGCGAAACGAGGGTCATGAGTAGGCTTAAGTATTCGCAAGCTTTCTAACAGGGATTCATGACTCCCTAATGAATCATCAGCGTTGTACACTCGGCGGGGGACTTTCGTGACGGATTGAACTTGTGAAACTTTGATTCCAGTAGTACATATGAATTTCTCACGATAAATAGAAACCTTGGGAGTGATCCAACCGCAGGCACTCCAAGTCGTGTATAAATCTCGCGATTCCTGCCATGGTACAGACCAGTCAGGGGTCCAGCTAGGTATATGAAGAACCCTTAGTGATAGAACACATGATTCGAGAAGTCGGAGGTTTTGCTGGTAAATTATGGCGCGTTTTGCAACGTCAATATACAACTGTTCAACAGTTTTAGAGTAATCTGACACAATTCTTAATTGCTGATCGGTATAAGATAATAGGGCTAAGGTGCTGAAAATCTTGTCCCGAGGATCCTGACATTGAGAATCAAGAAGTGTCATCCGTAGTGAGGCGTAGTCAATACTTTCGGAAAAGTAACAAAGATCGTATAGGAACGAAAGTTGCGTTTTGAGAATGCCTGCTCTACCCATGGACACACACTCATCGTAGTATGGCTTAGAGTGTAGGGCCACAACAAAAATGCAGAATGTTTCCCATTTCACCATGTGTGGCCCACAATACACGGTAGCATGGGTTGCAAGACAGATCTCCTGCCGAATCCACACCCGTTTGAAGTAGGGCCGCCCGAATAAATCCAGGAAGCTATCAAGCTCCCCATTTTTGAATGGAATAGCTGCGCTGAAATCTGCCCAGTGTTTTTCCGACTCTGGGCAGTGGTCGGCAGGGCGTGCAGATTGCGTGGACGAATCGTATTTCAGGTGACTTCCCACGTACTGGATCATATCAAGTGCTTCCTTACTGTTGTCTCGCTCGGGCCCCAGCCAGATCAGGACGGAGCTCGCTTCCCGGTAAATTCTCCACATTGTATTTACTTGTTTATTTTTCTCGTCTGGTGAGTTTTGGTCGATGCACAAAGCATCAATCCAAACCGCGCGCGTCTTATCCCGGTAGCGGAAGTGCCTTAGCGCAATATCCAGATTGCGTGTTGTAGAGATGGTTTTTGAACCAATGGTACGGACGTGAACGAATGAAGGATTATCTTTCGAGCCCCAGGCGTAGGAGAGAGCTTCGTAGTCCAAAGGTATCCTCCCAGTTTTGATTAAATGGCTCTTTGAGCGGGCAGCGATTGCTCCGGTTTTGCTCAATGCTTTTTCCAATCGTTGGCTAGCGCGAGACGCATTCCTGCCCTATTACAGTTGGTCGAAGAATTCACGCCACCCTCACTACCGTAAAAATTCGCCAAAGTGGCCGAAAGCTAGCAGGGGCTTTGATTTTAGCTGCTGATCAAACCTAAGCGCGCCAATAACAAAGCGTGCCAAGTGAGTGGCAATATCAGACCGTCTCGCACATAAAACCTGCTGTGACTCTGTCTTAGCGCATCTGCTAGTGTTAAATACTGGCTAGAGCCTAATTACCGCCCAATTTACCACCCCCAAAATGGCTTGTACGCCGCGTACGCCACTTACTCAGCTTACGCCTAGTCAAATCAACTCTCAGCGTTCTCTTGATGTCCAAACTGGGCGTAAAAAACGATCTATTACTGATTTACTCAGTACTACAACCCTATACAAACCTAATCTACTGCGGAAACGAGCCTACTATTTTATATTAGCTAGAAAGAAGAAAGAGATTGTTGAGTACTTTATGCGCTATCGCATACACGAGCTAGATATAGAGTTAGGTATAAAGTAAAAGTAGCACTACCTAGATAGCTTTGAGTGGGATAGCTTTATAAGGCCGCTGACGGTAAAGGAGGCTAGCTGCTACTTCTAGGTACCTGAGCGTACAGCTAAAAATATATAGGCGGCTAGGGACTATATTATAGGCTTAAAGCGAGGCCAACAAGAGGTATTATTAGAGGCGAGGCTTAAGAGGCTACTAGAGCTTAAAGGTAAGCTCTTCTAGTAGTTTATTAAGTAGAGGTAGATAGGCTAGAAGGCATCTCAATTCTAGTTTTAGCGGCGAGTAAAGATCTTATACTATATAATATATAGTAATAAGTTACTCTTATCTAATAGTATTAGTATTTATATATAAGACCTTATACAAATACTAACCTAGAGAGATAGATTAACTTTAAGTTCTTAAATAGCTAGTTCTAGAAGTTTTACTAGAGATAGGATATAAGCTAGAGGCGCCTTACTTATACTAGCTAGTAACTCTTACCTTACTATAAGAAGCTAGTAAATAGCTTCCTCTAATTTATTTATTAAAACTCTATTATAGTAACAAGTTTCTATATAATTTAGTACTTTTAACTATCTTGTATTATAAATATAGATAAGGTTCTACTTCTATTTAAGTTTTTTAATAGTTATACTTACTATCTTAAAGGAGACTATATAGTATTAGCCTAAGTAGAGAACTCTAGCTAGATAAAGTATTAAGCTATACTAGTATTAACTATCTACGTAGATAGAGAGCCTTGTATTAAGCTGAAGTTAATTTTCTATAGGATAGATAGTAGTAGGATTTATATAGAAGAGAGCTATCTTTAGGACTCTTAGGTATCTGTCGAGTTATTAGCTACTACTTACAACAACAAGGAGCTACTACTTAAGTAGATAGATACTAAGTTAGTGCTAAGCTTTAGAGGCAAAGAGGGCTTACTTGTAATAGATAGCGCTACTTTCTATAAAACAAGTTAAGTAAGAGCGTAACTTAGAGATAACTAAGTTATTCTTGTAGTTGTCCCTCTAGGATGTATAGGTCTACTCTAGCTACTAGATATAGTAGTTAATAAGCTGTTTAAAATATTACTAAGGGATAAGATAGAGGCTATATTAGAGGCTAAAGTAGAGGCTAAGATAGCTAGTAGTAGTAATAAGGGAGCTATAAAGAGCGTAATCTCTAAATATTAGATTACTATAATAGAAGTAGTTAGGGATGCCTGGGATAAGCTTTGTAGACAAAAATATAAGGTTGTATAGTAAAGTTTTGTCTATATAGGTATTACTATTAACCCTATTAGTACTAACGATAGCAAGATCTCTATTAAAGATTTAGCTACTAACGAGATTAACTTTACTAGGTAGGAGCGCGCTAAAGCTAACGATTTTAAAGGCGTAGAGTTAAAGATAGAGGAGACTAATAGTAGCTTTAGCTAGAGCCTTGCTAATAGCAAGGAGGATAAGTTAAGCTGTAAAACGCGCTGCTATATATCTCTAAGTAGAGGTAAACTAGTAGAGTTAGCTACTATTAGAGGTAAGAGAAGGTATAAGAGTTAGAGTAAAGTACAGCTTACTAAGTAGCTTATTTAAAACAAGCTAGGTAGCTCTTAGGTAGTACTAATTATACTAGTAGAGCTATAGGATAACGCTCTCCTACTTAATTCTATAGAGCGCTAGTCTTAAGAGATCTTATATGCGATAGAGCTGCTAGAGCTGCTAGGGCTGCTAGAGCTGCTAGGGCTGCTAGAGCTGCTAGGGCTGCTAGAGCTGCTAGGCGAGATAGAGTTAATAGAGCTGCTAGAGCTGCTAGGCGAGATAGAGTTAATAGAGTTAATAGAGTTAATAGAGCTGCTAGAGCTACTAGGCAAGATAGAGTTAATAGAGCTGCTAGAGCTGCTAGGCAAGATAGAGTTAATAGAGTTGATAGAGTTAATAGAGCTACTAGAGCTGCTAGGCGAGATAGAGTTAATAGAGTAAATAGCGCAAAGTTTACTCCTTACTAACGCTAAAATTGACGC